>CAUYRH010007176.1:0-14815 GCA_963574655.1 Perodicticus potto
GAAATACCAGCAGTTAAGTCACCACACTGCACACAGGCAACAATAGGAAAAGCAAAATCAAACCTTCCCACTACCACACACCCAGTGTACCACTTTGGAAAGTCCTTGGGTGATTGGCCCAGTTGAAGAGGTCCCAATCAAATGTCCTAGCCAGCACTGATCTCAAACGGAAAAGTTAAAAAGTCTCTGGCAACTAGATAGCAGGAATCTACTGGAAGCTCTAGTATACCTTGCTCTGATGCTCTGTGAGCTCAGGAGGACCCATCCAGCAAGTAGATTAGTCTGGGAAGGTTGATGCCTCCTTCCCCACCTTGCCCCTCTGTCACACCCAGGTGGTGGTAACATTTGTGATCCAGTTTCCTCCAATGAGCAGATGCTCCAGAGGTTTGCACCTGCCTGGGTCACAGTGAGGTCTGTGGCTCCTCAACTAGTCTGCTACTCCCTGTCACTGTTTGGTAGGGGGAGGTGAGGCCTGATAACCTGGGTACTTGATAGGGGCTGGGGCGATTCACTCAGTTCCAGCCCTGTCCCTGATTGATGTTACTGCTGGAACAGAACAAGTTTGCAGAATTTATTTCTGTCAAGGCTATTTTCCCTGATCAGACGTTGGGCTGCAAATAGGTCTGACTCATTCTGTGAGTTCTAGCCCTTTGTTTCAGCTTTCATCCCCTGAGGGCCAGGTGCGTCTGAAGGTAAGCAAACTGGTTGTCAGTTGACTCTGCGCATATTCTAATCCCTGCACTCTGTCCCAGCCGGTACTGCCTCAGGCATATCCTTCACGTGCCTTGGTTGCCAGTCCACTCTGCTGGTGTTTACCACCAGAGAAGCTTCCCGCTTCCCCTGGCCACCCAGAAGACTGGGAGTGTCTCCTCAAAACATCCCCAGTGGTGCGAGCCCTCCTGCTATTGTTCCTGCAACTGTGGTTACTGTTTCGTGCCTCAGGGGACCTTCTTTCCATCTCGGCCTCCTCTCGGCTCACTTTCCTCTCACCACTCCTGAGCAAGAAAATCAGCACAGATCAGCAACAGTCCATACCCCATCCACACCCCTTGAGAAAATGTCCAAGAATCTGGACTCTGTGGGGGACTCCATTCTCGGGGTGAGAATGGAGGGGAATACCAGGAACTCAAACTTGCAGGTAGAGAATATATAGTTTTATGCAGTTTTATGCCTGGCAGGAGAGCACTGTGGCACCCTAGTAGGGGAAGGAGATCTGGTTTTTAGAGAGTCTCTCCTGTGGGGATAGAGTGGGAGGACATCTGAACTCTGCTCACTTGTTTGTATGGAGGTATGGAGTATTCTGCGAGCTGCTCTCATGGGGGAGGGGACTCTCATCTGCTTGGTGATGTGCTCTGTACCTTTTTGTTTGTGTCCTCGGGGTCTCAAGTCACCCCAGCAAGGTTGATGTGCATTCTTCAACCTTTTCTTTTGGCTCAGATCCAAACCACTGGTTTTCTTGCTAAGTTTCTGTCCTTTAACTCTCCTTCTGGATGGGAACCTCTGCTGAAAGCTGGCTACAGACTGCCATCTTGGCTCCTCCCCCCTCCATTTTTTTTTTTTTAATGGCTGAATGGGATTATAGTAGTGAACCACCATTCCTGGCCTGAAATTTTCATTTTAATTATGGTACTGTGCATGTCAAGAATACTACTTGGTTTCTTTTTATAATTTCAATCTCTTGGTTGATATTATCTATTTTTTGAAATACAGATCTCCTGGTTTTCTTTCTTTCTTTTTTTTTATTGTTGGGGATTCATTGAGGGTACAAGAAACCAGGTTACACTGATTGCATTTGTTAGGTATAGTCCCTCTTACGATCGTGTTTTGCCCCCAAAAGGTGTGGCACACACTAAGACCCCACCCTCCTCGCTACTTCCCTCTCTCTGCTCTTCCTTTCCTCACCTCTCCCTCATTCTTTCTCTGCTCTCCCCTTCCCTCACCCCCACCATGTCATTAATTGTCATTAATTGTTCTCATATCAAAATTGAGTACATGGGATTCATGCTTCTCCATTCTTGTGATACTTTACTAAGAATAATGTGTTCCACTTCCATCCAGGTTAATACAAAGGCTTTAAAGTCTCCATTTTTTTTTTAATGGCTGAATGGGATTATAGTAGTGAACCACCACTCCTGGCCTGAAATTTTCATTTTAATTATGGTACTGTGCATGTAAAGAATACTACTTGGTTGCTTTTTATAATTTCAATCTCTTTGTTGATAATTATCTATTTCTTGAGATACAGATCTGGTTTTCTTTAGCACATTTTTTTTTTATACTTAATTAGTTCTTTTAATTTCAAAACATTGCTGGGGGCTAGCCAGGCACTGTGGTGGGTACTTGTAGTCCCAACTACTCAGGGGGCTGAGGGAGGAGGATCTCCTGAGCTCAAGAATTTAAGGTTGTTGTGAGCTACAATGATGCCATGGCCCTCTACTCAGGATAACAGAGTGAGACTCTGTCTAAAAAAAAATAAAAAAAGTATATATATATATATATATATATGTGTGTGTGTGTGTGTGTGCGCGCGCGTGCATGTTTATACAGAGTGAGACTGTCTAAAATATACATATATAAAAAAAATATAATGCATATATGTGTATATATGTATATCTATATTACTGGGGTACAAATGTTTTGGGTTACATGGATCACTTTTTTAATGCCTGAATCAGGCTCATAAGTGTGCCTATCACCAGAATAGTGTTCACTGTATCTGCTCGGTAGGTTTTCACCCATCACCTTCTGCCCCTCCCCTCTGCCTGATTTCTACTGAGTTTTGCTTTCCTCTGTACATGCATGTACTCATCAGTTAATTCCAGCTTAATAATGAGTACATATGGTGTTTGTTTTTCCATTCTTTACCTACTGCACTTAGCATAATGATCTCCTGTCCAATCCACATTGTTACAAAAGGCATTAATTGGCCTTTTTTACGACTGAGTGGTATTCCATGGTACACATATACCACATTTTGTTAATCCACTCATCAGTCGATGGGCACTTGGATTGATTCCACATATTTGTGAATGTAAGTTGAGCTGCAATAAACATTCATGTCTTTTTGATAAAATGACATTTTTTTCCTTGGGGTAAATACCCAACAGTGGGATTGCTAGATGGTAGGCCTATTTATTTCTTGTGTAATCTCCACACTGTTTTCCATAGAGGTTGTACTAATTTGCAGTCCCACCAACAGTGTATAAAAGAAATAAAATATTCAGTAATATACTTAACCAAGGAGGTTAAAGATCTCTACAAAGAGGAATATGAAACACTGAAGAGAGAAATCACAGATGACACGAACAAATGTAAAAACATATCACACTCATGGATTGGTAGAATCAGCATTGTTAAAATGTCCATACTACCCAAAGTGATTTATAGATTCAATGCAGTCCCCATCAAAATATTGATGTCATATTTGTGTCTATGCCCGCAACTGTTGTTTTTAGGCCTTTAAATAAAATTCATTCTAACTGGAATAAGGTGATATCTCCTCATGGTTTTTTTTTTAAATATATTTTTTATTAAGTCATTTGTACAAAGATCATATATACATTTACACCATTATGGGATTCATTGTGTTGATTGTTTGTACAAATTGGAGTGCTTACATGCTACTAATCAACATAGCTTTCACCTCATTTACCCAATTACAGCATTAAGACATTTTTGTTCTACACCTGATAGATACATCTTGTACTTGCAATATGCTCCATAGGTGTGGTCCTCCTACTAACCCTCCCTCTATCAACCTCCCTCCCTTCCCCTCTCTCTCCCCTTCCCTATTTCTTCTCCTCATGGTTTTAATTTTCACTTCCCTGAGATTAGTGATGTTGAGAATTTTTTCATATGTGTATTGGCCATTTGTATATCTTCTTTTGCAAAGCTTCTGTTCATATCTTTGGCTCACTTTATTTTTTTTTGAGACAGAGTCTCACTTTGTTGCCCTTGGTAGAGTACCATGGCATCCTAGCTCACAGTAACCTCAAACTCTTGGACTCAAGTGATTCTCTTGTCTCAGTCTCCTGAGTAGCTGGGACTACAGGCACCCGCAACAACTCCTGGATATTTTTAGAAAAGGGGTCTCACTCTGGCTCAGGCTGCTCTCAAACATGTGAGCTCAGGCAATCCATTTTTGCACACTTTTTAATGGGGTTGTGTGGGGCTTTTTTTCTCTGGATCTGATTGAGTCTTTGTAGATTCAAGTTATTAGCCCTTTATTAGACTCATAGCTTGCAAATGTTTTCTATCATCCTGTAGGTTGTCTGTTTGCTGTGTTGATTACTTCTTTACCTGTGCAGAAGCTTCTTAACATAATCAAGCTTTAATTTCATCAAGTCCCGTTTATGTATTTTTGTTGTTG
This sequence comes from Perodicticus potto, assembly GCA_963574655.1. Lineage (NCBI taxonomy): Eukaryota > Metazoa > Chordata > Mammalia > Primates > Lorisidae > Perodicticus > Perodicticus potto. Next base: position 4,370 of record CAUYRH010007176.1, read on the forward strand.
CTGAGATTGTCATTGAGGTCTTAGTAGCAATTTCTTTTCCTAGGCTAATATCTAGAAGACTTTTCCTATATTTTCTTCTGTAGAATTCTTATGGTTTCATGACTTATATTTAAGTCTTTTATCCATCTTATAATACTTTTTGTGAGTGGTGACAGATATGAATGGATCCTGTTTAATTTGTATGTGGCTGTCGAATTTTCCCTACACCGTTTATTGAATAGGACTTCTTTCCCCCAATGTATTTTATTTTCTGCTTTATCAAAGATCAGTTGGCTGTATGTGGATGGTTTTATATATGGGTTCTCTGTTCTTTTTCCATTGGTCTATGTCTTTTTTTGTACTAATACCATGCTGTTTTTGTTACTATAGCCTTGAAGTACAGTTTGAAGTCTGATAAGTTGATGTTTCCAGATTATTTTTTTCTTAAGATTTCTTTGGCTATTTGGGCTCTTTTCTGGTAGCAAAGAAAGCATAGAATTATTTTTTATAAATCTGTGAAGTATGACATTGATATTTTGATGGGGATTGCATTGAATCTATAAATCACTTTGGGTAGTATGGACATTTTCACAATGTTGATTCTACCAAGCCGTGTGCGTGATATGTTTTTACATTTGTTTGTGTCATCTGTAATTTCTCTCTTCAGTGTTTCATATTCCTCTTTGTAGAGATCTTTAACCTTCTTGGTTAAGTATATTACTGGATATTTTATTTCTTTGTAGCTGTGGTGACTGGTATAGAGTCTTTGATTCGACTCTCAGTTTGACTGTTTTTGGTATATAGAAATGTTACTGATTTGTATACACTGATTTTGTTACCTAAGACTTTGTTTAGGTAACATTTATTTATCAATTCCCAGAGTCTCTTGTTGGAGTATTTTGGATTTCTAGATAGGAAATCATGTCATCAGCGAAGAACAACTAGTTTGACCTCCTCTCTCCTGATTTAGATACACTTTATTTCTTTCTCTTGCTTGATTGCTCTGGCTAGGACTCACAGTACTAGGCTGCAAAGAAGTAGAGATAGTGGGCATTCTAATCTTGCTCAGTTCTTAGGGGAAAGTTTGCAATGTTTCCCCATTCAGTATGATGTTGGCTGTGGGTTTGTCACATATGGCTTTTGATAGACCTCTTGCTACCCTAACCAGAAATAAAAGAGAAAGGACTGCAATAAGCTCAATAATAAAACAAAAAAGGTGATATTGCAACTGATACCATAGAAATACAAAATATCATCTGTAATTACTACCCAAATCTCTACATATGCAAACCCAAAAATGTAGAGAAAATGGACACATTCCTCAAAGCACACACCCTCTGAAGACTCAATCAGAAAGACATAGAACTCCTGAACAGATCAATAGTGAGCAACAGGACTGAAGCTATAATAAGAAAAAATCTTCCAACAATAAAACAGTCCTGGACAAGATGTATTCACAGCTGAAATTTAGCAGACCTACAAAGAACTGGTACGCATACTGAAGAAATTGTTCCATAGCATTGAGAAGGAGGGAATCCTACTGAAGCCAGTTCACCTCAATAACTAAGCCAGCAAAGGATACAAGAAAAGAAAACTACAAATCAATATCCCTTATGAATATAGATGGGGAAAATGCTAGCAAACTGAGTTCAACATCACCTAAGCAAAATAACACACCGTGACCAACTGGGTTTCATCCGAGAGATGCAAGGCTGGTTCAACATATATAAATGTGATTCACCACATAAGCAGAAGCAAAAACAGAGGGCATATAATCATCTCAAAAGATGCAGAAAAAGCATTTGATAAAATCCAGTGCCTCTTCACGATAAAAACCTTCAGCAAACTAGGCATAGAAGGAAAATACCTCCTTTAGCTCTATTAAAAATATTTAAGACAGTTGATTTAAAGTCTTTGTCTAGTAACTCTATAGTCTAGGCTTCTTCAAGAATGTTTATGTTGGGTGGCATCTTTGGTTCATTGAGTAGGGCGTCTGCCCAATATACCCAAGGTGGTGGGTTCAAACCTGGCCTCGGTAGAACTGCAAAAACAGAAAAATACCTGGGCGTTGTGGTGGGTGCCTGTAGTCCCAGCTACTTGGGAGGCTGAGTCAAGAGAATTGTCTAAGCCCAGGAGTTGGAGGTTGCTGTGAGCTGTGTGATGCCACGGCACTCCTCTGAGGGTGATAAAGTGAGACTTTGTCTCAAAAAAAAAAAAGAATATTTATGTTAATTTCTCTTTTTCATGTGGGACTATTCCACGGTTTAATGTTTCAGTTTATGATTTTTTTTTTGTGGGGGAAACTGAAAATTTGGAATATTATTTTGAATATTATTTTGACTATTATAATGTGGGTGAACAGATTCTTTCCCCTTCCTAGGATTTGTTGTTATGGCTTGTTGTGGATTAGAGTTGCATGCTTAAAATTTTCTGTATTATTATTATTATTATTATTATTTTTTCCCCGAGACAGAGCCTCAAGCTGTGATCCTGGATAGAGTGCTGTGGCATCACAGCTCACAGCAACCTCCAATTCCTGGGCTCAAGCGGGTCTCTTGCCTCCGCCTCCCATGTAGCTAGGACTACAGGCAGCCACCACAACGCCCGGCCATTTTTTGGTTGCAGCCGTCATTGTTGTTTGGCGGGCCCCTGCCTGGATTTGAACCTGTCAGCTCAGGTGTACATGGCTGGCGCCTTAGCCCGTTGAGCCACAGGTGCTGAGCCTTCTGTATTATTTTTGTGAAGACCATTTTTTGTTGTGTGTGGCCACTGAAATCTCTGTTATGTTAATTTAGTTGTCAGTTGGTGATTTGATTGAGATTTTTTTAAATCCCTCAAGCTGAGAGAAGAAGGAGAAGATGAAGAGGAAGAGGAAAAGGAAGAGAAAGAAGAAATAACAAAAAAAAAAAAAAAAGGAGAAAGGTGCAGGAGGTGATGGAGGAGGCAGGGGCGTGAAGGTGGAGGAGGCTGCTGTCCCCATGGTTGTTTCTGAGTTGGGAACTGAAGTTGGTAGGAAGGTAAGACAAATGCCAAGATTCCCTTTTTTAATTTTTTATTTCAATTTAATACAAGGGTAAAAATAATTAGATTATATTGTTCTCACTTCCAAGTTCCTGTTGTAAGAGGACCCCTCACCTGGGGGGCGTGTAACCACCCCCACATTGTGCCCATTAGGTGAGATCCTGCCAAATGCCCTCCTTCCTTCTACCAATCATCCTCCCTCCCTGCCCTGAACTAGACTGTACTTATGTTTTATCATTCATGTGGGCGTCTGTTTATATATTGGTTTCATATTAGTATTGAGTACATGGATACTTTTTTTTATTCTTGAGATACTTTTTAAAGAAGAATCTGTTCCAACTCCACCTAGGTCAACATAAAATATGTAAAGTCTCCATATTTTTATGGCTGAATAGTATTCTATGGTATACATATACCACAGTTTGTTAATCCATTTATGGAGAGATGGGCATTTGGGCTGCTTCCCCAACTTGGCAATTGTGAATTGAGCTGCAATAAACATTCTGATGCAAATGTCTTTGTGGTAAAATGATTTCTATTTTTCTAGGTAGATACCTAGTACTGGAATTACAGGATCAAATGGAAGGTCAACTTTCAGATTTTTGAGTATTCTCCATACTTCTTTCCATTAAGGTTATATTAGTCTCAAATCCCACCAGCCATGTAGAAGTGTTCCCTTCTCTCCACCTCCATGACAGGGACTTTGTGATGTGGGATATCTTACTGGAGTTATGTGAACCTCAAAGTGATTTTGATTTGCATTTCTCTGATGACTAAAAATGAGCATTTTCATGTGTTTGTTAGCCATTCATCTCTCACGTGCAGAGAAGTTTCTGTTCAGGTCTCTTGCCCATTTATAGAGAGGGTTGTTTGCTCTTTTCTTTCTGTTTGAGTCCTCTCTAGATTCTCATTATCAGCCCTTTGTCATATTATCACATGCAAAAATCTTCTCCCAGTTCAAAGGCTGTGTCTTTGCTTTGTTTGTGGTACCCTTAGCTGTGCAAAAGCTTTATAGCTTGATCAAATCTCAGTTACTTATTTTTAATTTTGCTGAAATTGCCAGGGGAGGGTCTTCCTCATAAAGTTTTTTCCCAGGCCAATATCTTCAAGTGTTTTCCTGCACTCTCTTCTAGAATTTGTATTGTATCATGCCTTAAATATAAATCTTTTATCAACCGAGAATCCATTTGAGTAAGTGGTGAGAGGTGTGAGTCCAGTTTCAAGCTTCTACATGTGGCTAACCAGTTCTCCCAGCACCATTTGTGAAATAGGGTTTCTTTCCCCCAGTGCATGCTTTTGTTAGGCTTATCAAAGATCAAAACAAAGCATCTCCTCACACAATTCTCTCTTACTCAAAGTTAGCAGATTCTTTCTTCATTAAGCATGATTATATTCTACAGTTCTTAAAAACTGGATCTGACAGTTTTTGCCAGCTTCATTGTTGCTTTTGTGAAGGGACAGGTTTTCAGAGTTCCTGACTCCACCATTTCCAGTAACGTTACTCCTAGTCCATTACAGTTAGTGACAGTGATCATATATTGGAGCCTAAATTTCCCATACAACAATGTGACTTTTATTTTTTTTTCTTGTATCGCTTTTATTAGAGAATATCATACAAAATCATACATAATAAAAACAGTAAAATCATACACACTGTATCATCCAAAATCAATACATTTACTGTTTTCTCATGGTTTAATCATTCCTTCTGTAAAGAGTTAATCTTCATCTATTTCTTATTTGTCCTAGAAAGGTAAGTGGAGAAAGCAATCCCAACATTGGCCACACTACTCAGCACACCTGGGCCTATTTCCACAACAAATGATTTCAACAGCCTTATGAAGATGATGCCTGACATCATCTTCTTTTGGAGTCTCTGCAATTTCTGTGTCATCCTCCCTTGCTTCTTCCACTTTGTCAACTGCTTCCTGCACTTTTACACTAGTCTGGGAAATGAACTGTCTGATAGAGCCAAAACATTGTGCTCTTAGGTTGTGACAACATTTTAGGCCAACATTCTTGAAATAGTCTGTATCATTTTTGGCTGAACTTCATTCCAAGCAGAAGTGATCCAGAGCATTAGCTGATGCAGCAGATGAAGTTGCTTCCACAGCAACACAGATAGGTGTTTTAGTAATGACCCACTACAGGCACTGAGCTCAGTAGTATATTTCAAATGTTGATGCTGTCTTGGTCAAGAGGTTGGATTTCTGAGATCATGTGTGCAGACAGAATTTTCAGTATCATGGTTGTGAGATGATTCACTTGCAAGTGGATGGGACAATTGTCTACTGTTAGTAAAACAGACCATTTCTTCTTCATTTCTCAGCCAATACCTCTTACCCATTTTTCAAATAGGATACCAAGTCATCCATGTGCATTTGTTTAATCTTAAGTGACAGGGAGGTCTTTGGGCCTCAGGTTCTTCAACATGTGTGGCTTTGTTGATTTACAAATCATCAAAGGCTTTCTTTTTATCCTTTTGAGCTAGTGCAAAGCAGAACTGTGAAATGTTCTTTGAAAAGTTTTCCCCTCTTATATTTGCCAACCTTCATGATGAGGCTCCTGTGAGGCAAAGCTTGAAAGGGTCCACACTCATTAGCGTTAAACATACCACCATCTTTGCAGCTTCTGGCAACATCAAGGAACTTTTTGATGAACTCTTCCACAACTGCTATTGGAACTTCATTGGATTCACCACATAAGGCCTTATGAGAGATCTTGTGTTTAAATGTCTTGATGCTTAACATCAATGCTTACAATTTGCCACCCTGAATTCCTGTGTGAATTTTTTAGCAACTTCTTGGATCAACAGCCCAGAGATTTGGGCATTAATTGCCTTCCTATGTCTGAACCAGCTTCCTATGGCTTCACTGACTTCATTGCAGGAAGTTTTCCTCCTTTTCTGCCATAGATGTCTGCTTTCCTTACCATGTCTCTCCAGGCACTCATGTTTATGTTTTGAGTTGTTGCTAACTGTGGCATTGCTAACACCAAAATGTTCTTCTGTCTTTCTTTGGCTGCTACTTTCCAGAAAATGTAGAAGATAACCTTTTTCTTCAACGTCAGCTCTTGAGTTCTTTCCTTTGGATCATCATGTCTCAATTAACTGTATAATTTTTCAGTAATTGTAGGGTATACCTACAATTCAGACCAGTCCTTCAAGTTAAAAAAATCTTCATCTCCTTCTGGTGCATATGAAACTGTAATAATGTCAATATCAGCACAATTCATCACAATCTGATTAGTCGCCTGCCTCACCTGGATGGCAGCCTCCGGCTTGCCCTCAAAGGTGAAGTCCAGCAAGTGAGGCTTGAGGCAAAGACTGTAGTGGATGGGGGTGTGGGGAACTGCAGACAGCCGTTAGAAGGGACTCTTCTCCAGCATCTGGCCAGGCCCAGGCTGTGGAGGCAGCTGAGGAGAAATCCACCAGTCCCGGTGCATGTGGCTGGTGCCACAATCACAGAGCTACAGGTGCTGAGCCCGTTTTGCTGTTTAATAATCTCATTTTATTTCTGTTGAGATGTTTGAATTTCTTACACATCTGGATATTTTATCTCATTCTGTAGGTTGTCATTTCACTCTGTTCAATGTTTCCTTTGCTGTGCAAGAGCTTTTTATTTGATATAATTCCATTAGTTTATTTTGCTTTTGTAGCCTGTGCTTTTGAGGTTTTATTTATAGAATCTTTTCCCAGGTCAATGTCCTAAAGTGTTTACCCTATGTTTTCCTTTAATAGTTTTATTATTTCAATTCTCACCTTTGTCTTTGATACACAGTGAATTTATTTTTGCATAGAATGGGAGGTGGGGATCTAGTTTCATTCTTCTGCATATGGGCATCCAGTTTTATCAGCACCATTGATTGAAGAAACTGCCTTCTCCTCCAAAGGAGTGTCCTTAACATCTTTGTAGATATGTGGACTTATTTCTGGGTTCTCTACTCTGTTTATTTGGTTTATGTGTCTGTATTAAGGCAGTATCATGCTGTTTTGGTTACTACAGCTTTGTAGTATATTTTGAGTTCCAGTACTGTGATACCTTCAGCTTTATTCTTTTTTCTCAAGATTGCTTTGGCTATGTATGTTTTTTGTAGTTCCATACAAATTTTAGGATGTTTTTTCCTATTTCTTCAAAGAATGTCATAGGTATTTATATAGAGATTGCATTGAATCCATAGATTGCTTTGGATAATATTGTCATTTTAATGATAGTTGTTCTGACCCATGAGCATATAATGTCTTTCCATTTTTTTTGTTTCCTTTTCTATTTCTTTCATTAATATTTAATAGTTTTGTAGAGGTTTTGTATAGGCCTTTCATCTCCTTGGTTAAATTTATTCCTAGATTATTTTGTAGCTATTTATTGCCTTCTTGATTTCTTTTTCAGGTAGTTTGTTGCTCATGAATAGAAACACTATTAAGTTTTAGTATATTAACTTTTGTCCTGCAACATTATTGAATTCATTAATCAATTTCAAAAGTTTTTGCTAGAGTCTTTAGGGTTTTCTGTATATAAGATCATGGCATCTGTAAACAGGGACAATTTGACTTCCTCTTTTCCAATTTGGATGATCTTTACGTATTTCTCTTATCTAATTGCTATGCCTAGGACTTCTAGTTTGGTATTGAATAAGAGTGGTGAGAGTGAGAATCTCAGTGTCTTGTTCCAGTTCTTAGAGGACAAACCTTCTGTTCTCCCCTGATCAGTAAGATGTTAGCTGGGGTTTGGTCATGTATGGTCTTTATTATGTTGAGGTATCGTCTTTCCATGCCTAACTTATTAAGAGTTTTATCATGAAAGATGTTGAATTTTATTAAAAAATTTTCTGCATCTATTGAAATGATCATATGGTGTTTGTCCTCCACTTTATTGATGTGATGTATCATTTTAGTGATTAGTGAACACTGAACCATCCTTATCTTCCTGGGATGAGCCCCAGTTGGCCATGATGTGTGATCTTTCTGATGTGCTTTTTGATTTGCTTTGCTAGTATTATGTTGAGGATTTTTGATTCTAAGTCCATCAGGAATTTTGGTGTATAGTTTACTTTTTTTGGTTGTTTCCTTATCTGGTTTGCAGAATGAGTTAGGAAGGATTCTCTCTTCATCAAATTTTTGGAATAGTTTGAAAAGAATTCGTATTAATTCTTTAAATGTCATGTAGAAATCCATGTGAAGCCATATAGACATTGATTTCTTTATTGAAAGACTTTTTTTAGCCAGTCAAATTTGCAGTGTATTGGAAGACTTTTCCTTTTTCTTTCTTTCTTTTTTTTTTTAATTAAATCATAGCTGTGTACATTAATGCATTTGTGAGGTACAATGTACTGGTTTTATATACAATTTGAAATATTTATACCAAACTGGTTAACATAGCCTTCACCACACTTTCTTAATTATTGTGTCTACACTTAGTTGGAAGATTTTTATTACTGATTCAATCTCATTACTTGCCATTGTTCTGTTCAGGCTTTCTATTTCTTTTTGGCTCAACTTTGTAATGTTGTAAGTGTGTAGGAATTTATCTATTTCCTGTCGGGTTTTTAATTTATTAGCATAGAGTTGTTCATAGCATTCTTTAATGATCCTTGGTATTTATGTGTTATCTTTCATGTTGTTTCCTTTTTCCTTCATAATTTGATTTACTTGGGTCTTCTGTGTTTAAAAATTAAATATTTAGCTATGGTTTGTTGATTTTGTCTATCTTTCAAAAAATCAATATTTTGTTTCATTGACCTTTTATTTTTTTTAGTTTCAATTTTGTTTATTTCAACTTTTAACTTTATTATTTATTTGTTTCTGCTAATTTTGAGTTTGGTCTGTTTTGCTATTCTAGTTCCTTGAAGTCCTTCAAGAGGTTGTTTCTTTGTAACATTTCTCACTTATTAATGTCCACATCTGTTGCTCTGAAGCTGCCTCTTTGTTCTGCCTCTGCTCTGTCCCACAGGATTTGGTGCACTGTGTTTCTATTGTCATTTGTTTCAAGAATTTTTTTTTTTGTTGAAGTTTTTGGCTGGGGCTGGGTTTGAACCCACCACCTCTGGCATATGGGACTGGTGCCCTACTCCTTTGAACCACAGGAACCACCCATGTTTCAAAGAATTTTTAAATTTCACTCTCAATTTTTCCTTCATCTGTTGGTCATTCAGGAGCATGTTTGCGTTTACTTTTATTTCTCTTATATTTACGTAGCCTCAGTTGTCTCTCTTATTATCGATGTCTCATTTTATTCTATTGTGCTCAAATAAGATAACTGATATGATTTTAATGTTTCAATTTTTTGAGACTTGATATGTGGCCTAAAATATGGTAAATCCTGGAGAATGTTCCATGTGCTAATAAAAAAAAAAATCAGTGCTGGAGGGAGGAGCCAAGATGGCGGTCTGTAGCCAGCTTTCTGCAGATGCTCCTGTTCAGAAGGAGAGTTAAGGGACAAAATTTTAGCAGGAAAGCCGACAGTTTGGAACTGAGCCAAAAGAGAAGGTCGAACAACACACATCAGCCCTGCTGGAGCGACCTGCAACCCCAAGGATAGAAATAAAAGGTACAGAGCACATCACCAAGCGGACAGGAGTCCCCTCCCCAATGAGAACCGCTTGCAGTATACTCCATATCTCCATACAAACAAGGAGCAGAGTTCAGATGTTCTCCCACTCTACCCCACGGGAGAGACCCTCTAAAAACTGGACCTCCTTCCCCCACTAGGGTGCTGCAGCACTCTCCTGCCAGGCATAAAACTGTATAAAAACTGCATATATTCTCTACCTGCAAGTTGGAACTCCCGGCACTCCCCTCCACTCTCACTCTGAGGTCTGGAGGTCTGTCTCCCATGGAGTCCAGATTCTTGGACACTTTCTCGAGGGGTGTGGACAGGGTGCAGGCTGTACTGGTTTGTGCTGTTTTCCTGGCTTGGGAGCGGTGAGAGGAATAGAGGAATAGTGAGCCGAGAGGTGGTCCCCTGAGGCACCGAGTGGAAGCGCTGAGAAAGCTTTCCTAAAGTTCAGCCAGCTGCACCAGGCCCTCAGGGGATGACAGCTGAGACTAAGGGCTGAATCTCACAGACTGAGTCAGGACTATTAGCAGCCTTGCCTCTCTTCCACAGGGCAGAAATTCTGTGAACTTGTTCTGTTCTATCAGCTTTTTCATCTACTTTACATCAATTAGGGACAGGGCTGGAACTGGGTGAATCACACCAGCACCTATCAAGTACCCAGGTTGTCAGGCCTCACCTCCCCCCTGCCAACACTGACATAACTGGTGGACTGGCTGAGGAGCTACAGAGCCCCGTGTGACCAAGGCAGGCACAAACCTCTAGAGCATCTGCTCATTGGAGGGAACTGGATCACAGCCCTGCAGGGTTACCAGAGACTGGGTGTGACAGAGGGGCAAGGCGGGGAAGGAGGCAGCAACCTTCCCAGGCCAATTTACTGGCTGGGGGAGCCCTC
>CAUYRH010007177.1:0-43443 GCA_963574655.1 Perodicticus potto
AGAGCCTCAAGCTGTCGCCCTGGGTAGAGTGCTGTGGCATCACAGCTCACAGCAACCTCCAATTCCTGGGCTCAAGCGAGTCTCTTGCCTCCACCTCCCAAGCAGCTGGGACTAGAGGCGCCCGCCACAACGCCCGGCCATTTTTTGGCTGCAGCCGTCATTGTTGTTTGGCGGATCCGGGCTGGATTCGAACCTGCCAGCTCAGGTGTACCTGGCTGGTGCCCTAGCCTGTTGAGCCACAGGTGCCGAGCCAAGACTGAGGTTTTTTCTCTTAAAAATAGTAAAAATACAAAAAGAAATGATAATCTAAGTAGACAGTATCTTAACTGATAAAATATTCGGTCAATCATCATTTATTCTCAAGAAAATTACATGCATTAAAGATAAACGACATTTTCTGGGAACTAAACTAGGAGGGTATATTCTGTATTGGTTTCCAAATATCTTTACTTACATGTCCTTCTATTACCAAGAAAACTGACTACCCTTTTTATACAGACCTAATTAGTGCAATAATTTTCATTGTTATCAGCAGAACAGTAAAACTCATATTACAAACTATAAGACTACCCCATACCAATGGACACTTTAGAGAGCTATCTTAACACTTTGCAAATTGCAGTATAAATAACCTGAAGAAATAAAAATTCACCAATTTTCAGTAGTCTGAAAGAAAAATGCATGTCCAAAATGTAATTAATTTAGTGATTTATTTAACTAGAAGATTGTCAAATATATTGTAAATGTGCAATAAAAGAATGGCTTTAAAAAAAATCAGGCTGCAACCCTGAGAATGTAGAAAAGGTCATACTCTGTACAATCAAAATGATTAGAAACAAAAATATATTCCTCCTTTTTCTATTTTACTCATTGGAATTAGGCCCCTTCACATTAGATTGAATAAGGAACAGTCTGAAAAGAAAAAATGTAAAATTTTCAGACTATTCAATGTTAGCAGTATATTGCTAAGGCTTCCAAAACAGAATGTCAAGATACTGATTCCCTATGCATTCAAAATGCCAGAGTTAGTCCTGACCACAATGACTCACTCTCCAGAGTTAACCTGTTCAAATAAGATGTAGATGTGGTCTGACTGAATTACTTGACTTAACATTCATAGTGTTAGAACACTTAAAACAAGGCAAAGAAATAAGGGTAGCTAAACACCTACAATGCATTTGAAACAGGTAAAAGATAGAACCCTAGACACTGAGCAATTATTACCTGGAAATTAAAGAGGGCAGAAGCAATCCTATTATTCATTATAAATAGCCCAGCTGCTGACTTAATGGTAGTTCAAGTAGCATAACCAAGGAGTCCTTGCTTCCATATAAATAGGAAATGTATTGTATGAATCCAATAGTTCATGAAATTAACAAGGAAAATGAACTGGAGTGAAGCAACTTTGCAAGTAATAGGAAGCATCAGCAATTGCTTCCCCTAGAGCATACTGAACACTTAGAAAGAGCTTGGAGAGAGTACATGTATAAAAATGAGAACGGACATTATTAGAATTTTTTAATAATACTTTTAATTTACATGAATTTCAAATTCTCTGTTTGTTGCAAGTCTTTTCAAGAAGCTATTAGTGCAGAATGTCAATAAGCGGTCACAAGCTATGCAAGCTGATTCAATGATATTGAAAGTTGGCTGCCATTTGAGTCAACCTAAAACTACCAGAAATTCATGATTTGACAGCTGTCAAAATTGTTCCCATTTCACCTTTGTAGAACTAAATACTTAAAATAGTCCAGAAAACAATTCCCCTTCTACAGGCCTCAAGAACCTAAATAATATACACATGCTCATCAGCAAGCTGAAAAGTATAGCTCATTCTACTTACAAACCAATAGACATACGATGAAAGCGAGCACCTCCCCCACAGACACTTCCGGGCACAATTCGACTGAAGCTCGCATTGACCAAACAAGAAGCTGAAAGGGTTTCCATGGAAGGGAGAATGTGACTTGTACTTTCCCCAGACAGAGACCCATCCAAGTCTTCCAAAATTGCTGCATGAGGAAATGGAAATGCTACTAAGTTTGGAGAGTTTGTAAACTTCAACTGGTTGGTCTTCACAGTAAATCCACCTAGAAATTGGAAGACAGACAGACTTACACAATGGCACAAAAGACTGTTAACCTAAATGACAATTAAATTCACTGGGGTGCTTTCAGTAACTTAAATAGTTCAGTAATTTAAACAGACAGAAGTTCTGTCCTAGGAATATTTTAGTTCTAAGAATAACATCATTTAAACCACAATTAGATCATCATGTAAATAAATAAATAAATATTACATTTATATAGTTCTACAACTCATTCATGCAATTTAAAAAAAAATGAATGAATGCTTACATATGGGCTAGAAATACCAAGGGAAACAAGCAACGTTGGCCCTGTCATCACCTGGCCTATAATCTAGGGCAGAGATTTGCCTATTGGGGCACTTTTGCCCTCCAGGGACATGTGGCACTATTTGGAATCCATTTTGTGTGTCACATCTAGGGGGGTTGGCAGTGTGCTACTAGTGGCTAGTGAGTAGAGACCAGGGATACAACTAAACATTCTTCAATACATAGAACAATCCCCACACAAAAAAATTATCAGGCCCTAAATGCCAATAGCATCAAGGGTGAGAAACTCGTATAGTGGGAAATAGAAATAGAAAACATTAATTCACTAATTACCAGACACTAACAGTTCTATAGTTGAGTCTCACTATTTCAGCTTCCATTCCTCTCTGGTATGTCTAACCCCAACAACAATACCTCTTACCAGGAGGTTTGTACTTTAAACATTTACCTTCAAAAGCAACATTCAATTACTCATTTGGACAAATAGTATTAGTAACACATATTCTAAGTATTAGCTCTAGGGCTATACTGCTTAGCAGTCTTTCCCTAATGCCACTGCCATGTGAGGGACAGGTACTGCCAGTCCAGTTGCCGGAGAACAAACTGGCAGTGATCTTCTAATTCACACACCCATAACATTAAAGAATGAAAACTGAGGGCACATCTCCCACTACATTGGCTACCATGTTAGTGCAGTATGTACATTACAAAATACACACAAAGAAAAATAACAAGGAATAAAATACAAAGAGGTGCTCATGTTTTCATTCTGCATGCCATGAATTAGAGCACATGTAGTGAATTAATGTATGCATAAAAGCCTCCATGACCCCGCCTCTGACAACTTCTGTTCTTCATCTAATACCACCGCAGCTCTACAGTTTTTTGTTTGCCTTTAATTTCAGATTGATATGAGGGCACAGATGATTAGGTTCCATTGCTTGCATTTGTTAGGTAGTGCGGCTGTGCATTTTAGACATACTGGACTTCTTTGTGATCCTCCAAGCACAACTTGCTCTTTAAAATCACTATTTTTTAAAATATGTTTCCTAATACCTGGAAATTTTTTCCTACCTATTCCCTCTTGGAAACTTTCATTCACCTTTCAAAATCCTACTCAACCTGATGCCCTGCCTTGGTCCCTTCACTGACCTTGTTCACCCTCTAGAACTGCACTCATCCCAATGCATTACAGTGATGGGCTCAGATATTCATCTTTGTGCCTAGACCAAGAGTCTTGGAGGACAGGAACTATGTATTTTTCATTTCTGTACTCCCTAGCTCCATAAGCAGAAATAGACAACTTTTAAACAAATAAAGAGATGGTTTAGCTAAGATCATCCAGTGAGATTTTTAGCTTACAGCTCATAAGAAGTATGTGACTTTTTTCAGTGTCTTATGAATGATAGGAAACAATGACGGTATTAAAGAATTAAGCAATTGTGATTAGATGTCCTTGCCATGAGGTATTTTTTATTCCTGTTATTATTTCTGCAATCTTAGTCTCCGATGCCACCCAAATAAAAACAATCCTTCACTCTGCCTATGCAGGAAGAAAAAAAAAAAAAGGTAAAGTGCAGACTTGCTGATTATTCATTTAATTAAAAAAACAATTATCTAAATTGGTGATTCAAACCACAAGAGCATTTTTACTTAAATTACTTGGCTTGGCTGTTTACAATGATCAAATCAACTAGATTGTTCTCTACCTCTTTTCACCTTGGTGCATAAGTCCTCCAAGTTATTTCTCACACCTCCGAGATGTGGTTAACAAGTAAGCAAGAATTCCTTTGGTACTCTCTGTCTATACATCAAGCCATAGGCTGCTGAAAACACTGAGTACCTGAACTTTAGCCCTTTCAGAAAAGGTCATATGCATGTTATTTTATATCCATGTGTCCATCCATTCAACTCCATTCGCTCATTTAATAAGTAACTGTCTTCTATGAACCTGGCTCTCTGCTAGGTGCTAATTAAAAAGTCCATGTAAGAGAAATGTGATGCCTGTCTTTATGAGGCTCAGAGTCCAGTAGAGACATAGCATATAATTACAGAATGCAGTAGACACTGTAGCAATACGATGGGCAGCTACAGGAACTATACTGGGAACTCCTCTAGAATTACTTTTAGGAGATTTAAGCAAACAGTTTTACTGATGCAATCTTGTAACTGAAAGAAATAATGATTCACAAAGGCTTTGCCATTGTTTATCATATGCTCTTGAATATCAGCCTTATTTACCATCTGTACTGTCTATTCAAATAACTTACCTTGTCCCTGGGAACAGCCTGAACAGGTTCTTATGGCCACACAGTTGATGAGATCAAAATTAATAAAGGCAGTGTTAGATACCATCAGTTCCCATCTTTTGGGAGTTTTAATCCCAGCTGACATACACAGGCCTTCCTGTGATTTTTAGAGAGGACAAAAAAAGGAAAGCAAAGTAAGAGAACTGGCCACATATCTAAACAGTTTATAATAATATAAATAAAAATAAGAAGATAAAAAGACAAGCTACAGACTGGGAGAAAGCATTTGTCAATTATAATAGTACAAAGTACCTTGATCCAGAATATAGAAGGAAGTTGTTTCAAATCTCAATAGAAAACTGAACAACTCAATTTAAAAATCAGAAAAACAAAAAATTTCAAAAGACACTTTACCAAAGAGGATATACATATGTCAAATAAGTATGTGAAAAAATTTCAACATTTTTATTCACTAGGGAAATGAAACTTATAATCAGTAAGATACACTAAACACCTATTAGAAAGGCTAAATAAAAGACTGACAATACCAAGTGCAGATAAGGACTAAGAACAACTAAAACTCTTCACATATTGCTGATGGAATGCAAAATGGGACAGCCACTGGGGAAAACAGTTTGCCAGTTTCTTATAAAGTTAAATCCTCCCTTATCATAGGGCCTAGAAATAACTTCTAGGTTTAAGAAGAAAACCTACATTTATACAAAAACTTCACACAAATGATTGAATGGTACCAGTTTATAATCACCAAATCTGGAAACAACTCATATGTCCTTCAACAAATGAATGGATAAACAGACTGTGTTCTATCCACATAATAGACTACTGTTCAGCAGTGCACTAAGGATTAAAATACTGATACATGCAAAAAGTTAGATGAATTCCAAAGCCATTTGGGAATAAAGGAAGCCAGAAGCCAGTCTCAAAAGGTTGCATACTATATAATTCCATTTACATGACTATAGAAAAAGCAAAACTATAGTGACAGAGAATATATTAGTGATTGCCAGGGGTGAGAAGTGAGAAAAGGATGTCACTGCAAAGAAAGAGCATGAGGCAGGTGGGATTAATGCAACTGTCTGTGCCTTGGTGGTGCAGTGGTGGGGTCACAAATTTATACATGTGTTAAATTCATGGAACTGTACATGAGAAAAGCCACTTCTGCTGTATTTTCATATAAAAAACAAGTTTACCAGAAAGTCTAAAAAGAAAGAAGAATCGCTTCCAGTATTTTCCTTAAAATCTCATCAACAAACTCAATTCAAACAAGTTGTTACTGCCTTACTGTTTCATTGTTTAAAATAGTTGTACATTTAAGGGGATCACCAGAACTTTTCCAAGACCCTCCACAATGAGAAATAGCACTAAAAGAAAACAAATAAAGGAAAAGAAACCTAGTATAGAAATCAGAACACTTAAACACTATCACTAACAACCTCAGAGAAATAAACGTATTATATCCATGAAACAAATGGAAACCTAAAAGGGGATTTTTCAGAAAATTACAAAAATGGTGTCAAAATAAGAAATTCAACAGATTGAGAAAATATTCTAGAAAGTAAAACAAAGGACAAAGAAACAGAAAATCAGAAAATTCAGATTAGAAAAGCAATCCAACAGGTCCAATATACAAATAATAATACTTTTAAGGAAAACACAGAGGAGCTAATTATCAAAGAAATAATTGAAGAAATTTCCCAGAAAGGAAGAACATACTTTCTCAGACTGAAAAGTTCTTCCCAGTACCTAACACAGCAGTTAGAAAAAGAGCCTTACCAAGTATATCATATTGAAACTGCAAAACACCAAGGGAAAGAATGACACCCAAAGATGAAAAAATAGAAGGTTATCTATAAAAGACCCAGAATGAAAGTATTTTAAAACTATTCAACCTTGAGACTAGCAGAGGCTAGAAGACAATGGAATATTGTTTTCAAAATTTCAAAGCAGAATTAACTCTTAATCTGGTATCCTGTATCCAACAACCTACCTGTAAGGGAGACTTCACATGTAGCTCAAAACCTTTACTTCCCATGGTTCACCTTTTTTCTCTGAAAGTTACTTTAAGCTATGTGCTAACAAAATAAGAAATTAAACTAGAAAGGAGGAATTATGTGGAAATCAAGAACAAGAGTTCCAACACTGGAGAGACACGAAGGCAGTCCCAGGATTTCGGTTAACAAAGACTTCAAGATGTAGCTTTGCAACCATTCCTTCTAAGTGTACATTTCTGGTGCAGCTAAAAACACTCTGACTATTTATTGGCATTACCCACTAAAAGTACCCTATGACCCAACAGTTTTAAGACTTGGCATATATTCAACAAAAATGCATGTACATGAAGAGCAAGAGATACACAGAAGGATGTTCATCACATCATTTTTGTGATAATCCAAAACCTGAACCCATCAAATGTCTATCAACAGCATTTGAGTGTTTATAGCTGCACCAGAAATGTACACATAGAAGGAATGGCTGCAAAGCTACATCTTGAAGACTTTGTTAGCCAAAGATTTCACTTTGTTAACCAAAGACATCACTTAAAAACTGTAGTTCAAAGAGAAAACGACACACTCCACAATGACTGGAAGAACAAATTCTGTCACACACAAAAGCATGGATGAATCTCACAGACACAATGTGGTGACAAAGAAGCCAGGTTCGATAGATTACATATTCTCTGATTCCACTCTTCTCAAGTTCAAAAACAAGACAAATTAATCTATGCTGATGGAAGTCTGAAATCTGCTTTCCCTTTGGCCAGGGAGTGCTGAGTAGGGTTAAATGGAGAGGCATTTAATAATCAAACTATTATTATTTGGATGTATATAGAGAAATTGATAATGTTCTATCTCTTAATCTGTGTGGTAGGCACACAGCTTGTTTGTTTTCCTAGTTATTTGCTCACTTTTCTTTATAAATGTTGTATTTGCATGAAATATTTACTTTAAACACTGGAACAAATACCAGAGACAAAATAACATAGAAGATGGGAGGGTACAGAAAAGTAAAGAAGTTTAGAGTTCTTGAATTGCTCAGGTAAAGCTTAACAGTACTGATATATTTAGACTTCGTTAAGACAGGCAGGCACATTAAAAGTTTAAGGCAAATAATAAGAATAATCATAACAGAATGAATAACTTCCAAATGAGTAAATGTAAAAAGATAAGTATCCAATACAAGACAAATCAAGTTAGGGAAGTAGAAAAAAAGAAACCCAAACTGGTTTGCAAACTGAAAGCAGGAAAGAAGATTGTAGAAATAAATGCAAATGTATGGCAGCCATCAGCATGTGGATGGTAATTGAAACCACTAGAGAAAATGAGATTTCTCCCAGGGAGAGCAAGTATATTGAAAAGAAAAGGGGCCTGACCACGGAATTCAGAGAAACAAAAAGATGAAAGGTCTAAATGAGGAAGACAAATCCACAAGTGAAAATGACAAAAAATAAAGCCCTAGAGAAACAGGAAGAAGAATGAAGAAACTCCATTAACATCTGTCTGAATAAGATATTTTGTAAAGTAGTATCATCTGCTCAGATTAATTACAATAACAACAAAAAGACAGGCATGCTGCAGATACTTCAAAGAATAGGGTGACTGTAACTTAAATCCAAATCAGGACACTTTTGATTATAAAAAAGGATGTTAATTAGGTAGAATCCTGGGACAACAGGTATAAACAAACTGCCCAACTAAAGTAGGATGTATAATGATGCTATAATACATCTCTTTTTCTTATATATACTAAAGCCATTCCCCTGAAAATCATTCTATCCATCTCAACATAAAATTAATATGGGGTATGAGAGTTCCAACATACATACAAGCATACTTAAAGGAACTAAAAAAAATTTTTAAAAGCCATCTAATGACAAAATGTTCTTCCAGAAACTAATGTCTGTTTTAGGACATGACACATATAATTGTATGCTACCCATTATATGTAGGTAGGAAGTCTGTAATTGAATAGACCACATTCTCTGAAAATCTTAATTCCTGAAGGAGTGGCAGGCACAAAAGACAGAAGCTAAAATCAGAGTTCCACGGCCACACCAGGTTAAGCATCTTCCTTTATTTTTCCTTTTGATAATGGACACATGGCAACAAAGTGGTTCCCTAATAAATCTGAGAAAAATTGTGCTCATGAAAGATAAGGGATAGTTTTGTTACTTGTTTTAACCCTAGAATTTCTCAGTCTTTAATATGCTTTAATATTTTTTTCTTTTTCTAATAAATTTCATTCTGTTTACTTGGGGTATACAAAGTGATGTTTTGGGATACATCTAGCTAATAAAATGGTTTCTAGAGTGAAGCAAATCATTATATCTATCATCCCACACGTTAACTTTTTTTGTGTGACCAGGGAAGCTAAAATTTAGTGGTTAACAAAAATCCCTAATATAATACATGTACAGTTTTAGCAACTCTAATCCCTGTGTTTTATACTACATCTCTAGGCTTGTTCAATATTTCAGGGAACAGAGGGTACGGTAAACACCATAGCACGAATGTAATCAACCTAAGAATGGCCTTTCCCAAACAGTCCCTGGGGCTATCCTTTCATGGAAATCCTTTCAGGGAGTATTGGTTTAGGCACCAGTAAGTGTTCATTATCAAAGACACCTTTCATGTGCAATCGAAAGAGTATTTGACCAGAAATAATAAGATAGGAGGGTGGTCTTAGTTGCAAAATATATAGGCATGAATCTTGAATTATCATTCAAAGCCTCCATTTTTTCTCCTGCAAATTCAGGAATTTTAAATAGGCCATCTCTCCAAAAATATTTTGCTTTTAAATTGTATGATTTTATGATATGGCTGACTAACCAATATCCAGATGGCTTCTAGAAGAAAATTATTTAATTTATCTCACCAGAACCCTTACTTGCTAAGAGATTGAAAGGCCTTCAGCTGCATTGCATTCCGAGTGAATCACACCCATGGGGTGTGATTATTTCTGATTATTTCATGATAAGCACCCTTTTGTCATAATTGGTATCTTAATTTATGTCACTCTCCCATTAATGATGATGTCTATTTAACATCAATTAAGATGCTGCAACATTAATTTAGCAGGACAGTTAGTTACTCAGTTTGACAGGAATTTTGTTTTTAGCATCTATTCTATGGTTATTTCTAGAAAAGTTAAGGACATTTGATCTACCAGCATCACAGAATCTAAATCTGGGTGCCAATTTCTCTTAGAAATTATGCAATCCGAAAAGAAGAATTATCTCTGAAGGTAGTAATCCTTTTATAGACATGAAAACTGCCAGGTATTTAACTCCTGAAAAGGGTGGTTCAAAATAGATATTACTAAGAAAAGTTGAGAATTAAACATAAGAAAATGCAGCTCAATAAGAAAATGATTTGTTAAACCTTAATATTTTTACCTGTAGCTATGAAATAATCTCCAATTAAAGTACAAAAGTCAAAAATTATCATTTCCCTGTCAATTGAACAGGCAGGTCACAGTGGCTCATGCCTGTAGTTTTATCACTTTGGGAGACCAAGAATAGAGTATCACTTGAGGTCAGGAGTTTGAGACCAGCCCGAGCAAGAGTGAGACCCTGTCTCTACAAAAAATAGAAGAGTTTAGCTATGTGTGGTGGCATGCTCCTGTCAACCCAGATACTCAGGAGTCTGAGGCAGGAGGATTGCTTGAGCCCAGAAGTTGAGGTTGCAGTAGGATGGTGCCACTGTAATGTAGCCCAAGCTATAGAGTCAGACCCTATCTCAAGAAAAAAGAAAAAAAAATTCAGGAAAAAACTGAAGATAAAAATCCTTTCCTTGGCTCCCAGGAATACTTTAAGCTTCTTTAACCTATGACTTTTATGACAATATCATTATTAATATGCATGTTACTCTTTTAAGAACAAGAACACGGGGGATCCACAATAGGCCTGAAGCCTAAGAAAACAGTGGCAGCCCTAATGCTCCCTTAAAGACAATTAGTACCTCTCCCCTGGGTGGTAAGTACTCTTTGCTTCATCTACATTCTGGTACCCTGATCATGCAATGGTGGAGAATCCTCCCACAGTCTGATTTTTACCATGTAGAACACCACATTTACGCAAGTATTAGAGAATCACAGATAAATTTTAATACAACAAATTATATATATTTATGCTACCTGATTTGACCTCTTTGGGGGGGGGGCCTAAAAGGAGTAAAAACAATGACAAAATGTTGATGTAGAAACTTGGCAAACCACATTCCATCATCCTTATGAGGTTAGAGAAAATTCAGCTAAATTAGGTATATTATTAAATTTGTATGAATAATATTCTAAATAAGATTTCTATATGTTACTCATAGCTATCATGAGTTATATGGGCTCATAACAATGAAACCCTGTGTATGATAAGAAAATGAATTTATTATCAATATCACCATTATTACAAATAGAAAGCTCTTCTAACTTTTACCAATTAAATACAAGATTCACTAGAGAATGCCATTAGAATTACATATCCTGTATTTTCAGGGAGACCTGCACATACACTTTTGTTTCGATGCACAGCCTAAAGCACTTACCTTGTGGGCAAAATGACCAAGTAATAAGCTGTCAGTAACTGAAATATTTGCATCACTTTCCAAGATGTCAATTCCAAAATCTCGGCATGAATAAACTTGGAAGTTTTTCAGGTGAAGATTGCTACTTCTAAAAATCTGTAAAATAATACCATATGTTATGGCAAAAGTCTGGGGCTTGATTTTCCTTGCAGACTTCCCATAGTTTCTTCAATTATTGACTAAGTATAAATAAGCGTACTATTCCATATTGAAGCACCTTTTATACATCAATATTTGGACAGACATCCCAAAGCTGTTGTGAGGTCAGCATTAACCAGTGCCTTTTGGTAATATCCCCTCCATACTTTTCATTTCTCCTTGTAATAACTAATGCATAAAAATGTCAATGTCCTTCTCCACATATCTAAAATGAACTTGCACGGCCAAGTAACATAAAATTAATAGGGAAAAACACAGCATCCAAGGACTCCAGTGCTTAATATTTTCCTCAGTGCAGTATATTCTAACTCGTATTGTCAGAAGATTGCAAATATGAAATAAGATGAAAGCTATGTTAACCAGTTCGATGAAAATATTTCAAATTGTATATAAAACCAGCACATTGTACCCCATGATTGCATTAATGTATATGGCTATTATTTAATTAAAAAAATAATAAAGAAAGAAATTCAGTGTAATTATAGGGGTCACTACTTGTGGACTCAGCATATACACTATGTCAACTTGGCCTAGTGTGCCCAGACAGGGTATAAGTAGTAACAAAATTATCTATTAGAGTTAAATGGATCCCATTTGCTATGGTTTGAATGTGTCCCACAAAAAACATATGTTGAAATCTTAATTTCAACAGAACTGTGTTGGGAGATGGAACCTAATGGGAAGTATTTAGGATACACAGGTTCACCCTGGTAAATGGATTAATGCCAGTGACAAAAGGGCTTGAGGCTGCAGTGCCATCTCTTGATCCTTCTTACCTTCTCTTCCCCCTTCCTTCATGAGATGACAAAGCAAGAGGACCTTAACCCAGTGCTGGCTCCTCAATCTTGGACATCCCAGCTTCCAGAGCCATAAGTCAATAAATCTCTATTTTATTACAAATTTCCCAGTCCAGTCTGGCGTATTCCATTAGAACAGCACTAAACAAACTAAGACACCACTGGTCTAGGAGACAGAGCTATTGGTTTTCACCTTTCTCTAATAGTTACTATGGGATTTGGAGCAGGACATTTAATTTTGCCTAGTTCTAAGTTCAGGGTTAGAAGGCAACCTAACACCTATTCATTAAATAGGGTCATCTTTATATTCTTATTTTTTACCCAAAGTCACCTATTAATTAATGTCAAGATATTCTTGGTTTACTTTGCTATGGTATTTCTACCTGTCAATCAGTCTTCGTGTTCAAATTTTTAAGAATTGAATAGATCATATTTCCCATTTGTATTCATCTAAATCTTTTATAAAATAATAGTTCTGTGAAGACACAGGGATTTATATGAATAAATAGGTATGATCTGAACTGATAATCTGACACTTATTGCCTAATTAATGATATCAACAAATATACTCATTTGCAAATTACTCATATTCCAAAACATCTAACACCTAGCATTAGCTGGGGAACCTGCTAATTTAAAAAAAAAAAAAAATACAATAACAAAAGGCACCTATTTGTGGTGTGAATACATTTTTCACAATGTGCTGTCATCTTTCCCTCCTTCTTTGTAAAAAATCATCCAGCATTTATGACACATAATGAAGAGAGGATATTTTTCTCAACACTTATTAACATATAAATAGAAGGGTCAGATTGCCTGAGCTGGATGGAATCCAACAATTCTTAGTCGTTTGACTTCAGCAAGTATTTAACCCTCTTAAGATGCTTTCATATACAAAAAGAGTATAATAATGGCAAACCTCCCCCCAAAGATTGTTACAATGATTAAATGAAAAAATATCCAAAATCATTATCAATATCGTCAAATAGATATAAATTTATGTTTATTCACAACAGGAATATTCTGCTCAATAGCAGTAATCACAGAGAAATGCAAATTAAAACCACAATGAGATATCAGACTAGGTATTCATACTATTAGAAAGACTATCATAAAAAATAAAAAATAATAAGTGTTAATGAGGATATAGAGAAAAAGGTCCCCCTGCACACTATTGGTGGGAATGTAAATTAGTACAACCTTTATCGAAAATAGTTTGTCAATTTCTCAAAAGATAACTACCATATAGTCCAGCCATGCCTTTAATGCAGGGGTTCTCAACCTGTGGGTCATGACCCACAGGAACGGTATTAAAGGGTTGTGGCATTGGGAAGGTTGAGAACGACTGCTTTAAAGGATATATATCTAAAGGAAATGAGTTCATATGTCAAAGAGATATTGATAGCTGCACTCCTACATACATTGCAACATTATTCACAACAGCCATATAAGGCATCTACCTAAGTATCCACCAACTTACGAATGGATAAAGAAACTGTAGTAAGTATACATATGGAATACTACTCAGCCCTGAAAATAAAGGAAATTCTGTCATCTGCAACAACGTGGATGAACCGGAGGACACAATGCTAACTGAAATAAGCCACACACAGGTGGACAAATACTGCATGATCTCATTTGTATGAATATGTAGAATTTTTAAAAAGTTGATTATAGGGTCTAGGGGCATGGTGGAGAAAAGTCAGGGAGAAGTTGATCAGAGGATACAAAATGACAAGTTAGAAGTTCAAGAGATCTGTTGTAAAATGTGGTGACCACAGTTCATAACAACGTATTCTTAAAAGGCACGCAAGTAGATTTTAAGTATTCTCACCATGTAAAATAAATATGTCAAATAAATGTGTATGTAAATTAGCTCAATTTAACCATCAAATAATGTGTACACTTTAAAACATCATGTGGTACACAATAAACATATACATTTTTGTCAATTAAAAATAAAATAAAATTATTTATTCCAATAAAAAAGGATTTTACTTGATGAGATATTCTATTTAATTATCTATATACATGAAATCACTTGATTATAGATGTAGTTTATTTCTGGATGGCCACTTTTGTTCCATTGATGCATATGTCTGTCCTTGAGCTCATACAACACTTCCTTGATTATTGTTGCTTTGTAGTCAGTTTGAAATAGGGAAGAGCAAATTCTCCTACTTTATTGTTTTTCAGGATTTTTTTGAGGACAGGCACCTTTTAAATTTGATGCTGTCATGTTATTGAATTTGCCCTTTGTTCATGCTTAGAAAAGTGAAGTTCCAAAAGTATTCTCATTATCTTAATTTTTGAATTATTACATTTGAGCAAGCAAGCGTTCAATCCATAGAGTTCCATTTTCTCTTTCACAAGTTTAGCATTTCTGATCGCAGAACTTGAAAAAACTGGGCTTTGATAAGCATCTTTTAATTTTTTCATTTTGTTTGGTCGTTTCCTCTAGAATAAGGCTACTCAAGAGCAGAAGGCTAAGTTTAAGCCTCTGTGAGCTCCTCTGCATAAAATGGCACTCAGTAAGAGTTTCTGCTGGATTTGTCACCCCTATATTCCTAGTGCTAATGGCAAAAAATGTCTTTTATAAAATTAAATGAGAACTAAATACAATTGAGATTCTTTTTGTTAACTCTCGTACTTACATATTTTGGGGCTTTTCTCATCCATAATTGTCCCCCACTTATTCACAATGTGAAGTAAAAGTTTCTTATTATGATTTAATTATATGTTTTTATTCTATTTCCTGGATGCTCTATAAACATATTTCTTCATCTACGTACCTTAGGCCCCAGATTTATAAGTGGCAGAGACCAAGTACATATAATTTTCTCTGTATAGCAACAAATAGTGACACTGAATAATTTTTATATGTTGCTATTAACAGTCAGCATATTGACTAAAGAAAGAATGGTACCTTGAGGAGGAATTTTTGTGTTCCAGTAATGAACAGAGCTTTTTCTTAAGACTGGAGCATGTATTATTCAGGATATTAGAATATCAAATACATAACATTTGGAGCCTGAAGTCTGAACTTGGTTATGCTGCTAACCAACTACATGACCTTTGTCAAGTCCCTTTGCTTTCTGACTCTTAATTTCCTATCTCTAAGTAAGGAGGGGAAAGAAAGAATGAATGACCTCTACAATCCCTCCTGGTTTAAATCTGTACGATACTGTTGTTCTCTGTTATGGCTGTCATAAAGACACAATGGAGAGATGACCTACCCCTGGAATTTGTTCATTAAACAGATATTTAAAATTGTGAAATATTGCAATGTCTCCCACCAATGGCAAATCACTCCTTTCTTTTACATAGAGATTCAGAATAAATTACCATGAATATACAAGTGACAGTTTTAACTTTAAAAGGTAAAGAGACTTACCTGAGCACCACCCACACTTCCCCAAACTGTGAAGTTTTGGAACAGAGTGGGGCTCTTGCCATTATCCCAAGGTGGCTGAAACTTGGGGTATACAAAGAGACCATACCTAGAAAGTGAACCAAAGAATGAAATCTTAAGCCAATTTCTATATTTCTAACTTCCTACTATTTCTTTTTGGAAAGAACAGAAGCAACAGTAATGAATAAGGGAGAAAGGACATAGATAAGATACGTAATCCTCCTCTTTAACTCTCATTGCCATCCCTCAGTCCTTCTACTTCATTACTTTCTCTGACCTGCTTCTCTCCTGGACCTCAACAACATGCAGATGGCCATGATCCCCTGCTAGAGTATCAGTCACCCTCTGCTACATCCCCTTCCTAAGAGTTTGGATGCCTTCACCTAGCCCTTTAGGTCATAGTCCCTGTTATTCCATCATCCACTCAAAATCCACTCCTTTGTAAGAGAGTGGATACCAGCACCTGCAATCTCTTCTACCTTTGTTATCCTACCTGCAAAGCCCTACTGTTGCTGTTCCCTGGATACTTTCTTCGCTCACATTCCAGGGCTGCCAAGAGCTACCGGAGAAATGTCATGGTCATGAAGATAATTTCATTACACACGTACTAATCCCAGGCTCAGCTAGTACTTTAAAATGGCTTAGCAATTGTTCATATCCCTATTCTACTCTTCTCATCACTTTCCATCATAGCACTATTACTGGATTATTATCATAATTATTGATAGTTATTAGCTATTGAGTTCTTACTATATCCCAGGTGCTCTCCTCAGTACATTATAGAAATCATCTCTCATTTTCACACCAAATTTTCAACGTAGATTTGTCTTCATTTTACAAATAAGACGGAAGGAGAGAAGGAATGAAGGGAGAAAGAAAGGAGGGAGGGAGGTAAGAGAAAGAGAAGGAGGGAGGGAAGGAAGGGAGGGAGGAAGGAAGGAAGGAAGGAAGGAAGGAAGGAAGGAAGGAAGGAAGGAAGGAAGGAAGCAATTGACTAGTAGAGTCAGGACTTGAATCAGGCCTAATTGACTGTGAAGTTGTCATTTCCCCATGCTTCTCATATCCCCTGCTGCACCTTGTTTCCCCATGTCCTCCTGCACTTACTCCTCTACATATCAAAGACTATGAATAAGTATTTTCTTATCTTCCAGTGAGCAAATGACAGGCAAAGAGCCTCTTCTCCAAGGCTCATCTCTCTCAACGCCTGAGCCCAAGCGCACCAGCTTTCCAGGGCTTCTGCTTTACCATCTGCTCTCAATGTCTTGAGAGTTTAATTACTGTCATTGACTTCTCTCTGGCCACAAGAGGTACATTCCATCCTGTTGGTTTTTCAAGTGAACTCATTCCTCTTCCCTTCACTACTAGACCTCCATGTTCCAAAATGCTTGCACAGGTAATTGTCACAGCCAAGGCATGGAGACAGCCTCGGTGTTCATGGATGGGATAAATGTGGGAATACTTACAATGTAAAATTAGTCACACTTCAAAAGGAATGAAATCCTCCTATTTATGGCAATGTAGATGAACCTGGGGGACATTGTGATGGGTGATAAAAGCCAGACAAAGAAGGAATATGACATGATACTGCTTATATGAGAAATGTAAGAAATATTCAAATGCAAAGAAGCAGAGAATAACATGGTAGATATTAGGATATTGGGGGAAGGGAAAATAAGGATACATTAATCAAAGGACACAAAGTTTCAGTTATGCCAGATGAATAAGTCCCAGATATCTACTGTACACCACAATGCCTATAGTTAACAATACCATATTGAGTACTCAAAAATTTGCTAATAATTTATATCTTATGCCAAGAGTTATTACAATAATAATAATAAACAAAATAAAGAAGACTAAAGGAACACTTCTAGAGGTAATAGATGTGTTCAAAGCATAGATCATGGTGATGGTTTCATGGGTATCCACTTATCTCCAAACTTATCAAGTTATATACATACATTAAACACATACAGTTGTGTTATGTCAATTACACATCAATAAACTGGCTTAAAAATACAAAATAGGGGCATCACCACATCTCAAGTAAAGGTCAAAAGAATGGATTCACTTTTATGAGTTTTGTACAGAAAAAGGCAAAATCATGAATTACCCTAAAGTTACCTTGTACACAAATGTGCAACATTCTGAGTGAAGGAGAGAAGTGGAGCTTGTGATGTTTGTCTGGTCACAAGATGGAAAAAGTAGCCAAAGCCAGCAGCACACACTCTGTTTCCCTGAGGAAATTAAGGATAGTTAAAAAATAATTAAGTTATTCCATGTATGGTAAAGTTGCTGTAAAGAAAGATCCTCATTTATGCTAAGAGTGCAGGCATGAGCCACTCTGCCTAGATGAAAGACTCTTTTGTACTCAATCTACTTTTATATGCACTTTCTGCCAAGGTACAATGAAAGTTTTATGGTCTCCTTCATTCTTTCTTTCCCCCATCAGGATCAAAAACACTCTCATCCTCTTCCTCCAAGAAGTTCAACTTGACTTGACCTTGAACTTGAACCGGCAACCCTTGTTCAAGAAGTTCAACTTGACTTGAACTTGAACTTGAACTGGTATCTCTTGTTCAAGACTTTTTAAGGTTCCCCATGAGAGGTTTCTATGTGAAATCTAAACTAGGCCTCTCCTCTTTAGTGTATGTACCACGGTTCCAGGTACAGCTGCACCTTAGAGCCAAGCCTACACAAGGTACACTCTCTGATCCTTCGAACGAATCAGTGATTTGGCTGTGCTGAAAGCAAATGATCAGCCTCATTACACCTTAGCTCTAAGATACAATGGCTGAACTCAAATATAGTTCAAATCTGTTCATTATCCTCTTGTCTTAATTAGATTATTAAATCACCTTAAGAGTTCTTTAAAGGACTTAATATCTAAATCATTTAACGTCATCTATATGTTCATAGAAAGTCTAACTTCTCCATTGAACCATATGAGGCTGGGGATCTAATTCTGATCAAACTGAACACAATAAGATTATAAATTCAATAATATACCTATTGAAATACCTATAATATGTTCATAGCTATTAATATACTCTAAGACAGAGTAGAAAACTGACTTCCTAAAGGGTCTAATACTAAATACAGATAAATTCAGACTTTTTAAGCTTTTCTGAGCCCAGTTCCTAAGGGGTAGGGATGGGTCAGCTGACGATAAGTGGGCCTGCAATCTTAGACTATAGGTTATTTTGTCATAGTCTTCACCTTTCCTGTTTCCTTCTGTTTCATTAGACATCTGCCTAATCCCTGCAGAAATTTGAATTTGCAACCTCAACTCCAAGGAGTGAAGTACATAACATATTGACTGCTATATGGAAGTTTCTTCTTTATCCTTCCCTGAATTGCATCTGAGTCCTCTCAGGGTCCCACTCTCAAGGAGCCCAATCCCTCTCTCCTTTCTCTACCATCAAAGAGAAGTAACCCTGATAAAAATTGCAGGCCCCACCAGGCTACTGCATGTGATGGTGCTACATTGGGAAGATGAAGGGCCAACTGATCAAGCTGCAGGATTACTGCTGGGGATCTGTGTGTATCTATCTGTTCTTTCTCAGTCTGAGCCTGGGCCAAGGTCAAGATGTCCCAATCTGCCTGTGGAATAGAAGTTAAGGAACAGGCTTCTTGGCCTGCCTCAGGTGTAATCCCTTGCTACATGGATAAAGAGAGTCTCAGAGGCTCCCACATGTTCATCCCCGATCATCTGAGGGTGGATCACCAGCATGGTCTGGCTGGTGTGAGGGAAAGAAGGCCTGGGTGGCCTCCCTGTGAGTAGCACACACTATGACACATGGAAAGCTCATCCTGAGTATCAGCACCAGGTCCACAAAGAGAAGAAGGGACCGGGGGGATGGCGACCCTGGGTCACTCAACACACCATTAAATACCTTTCTTTATAACACACACTTCAGTTGCTTCTATATAGGGCTCAGGGGGGACTTTGCTGCTGTGAGTATCCTCCTAGTGAGTTGCTTTTTTTTTTTTGAGACAGTCTCAAGCTGTTGCCCTGGGTAGAGGGCAGTGGTGTCACAGCTCACACAGCTACCTCAAACTCCTGGGATTAAGCAATTCTCTTGCCTCAACCTCCCAAGCAGCTGGGACTACAGGTGCCTACCACAACGCCCAACTTTTCCTAACAAGTCTCTTATACTTCAGTGTGCACCCAGGGTAGAGCTGTCACATATAGCAAATAAAAAAACAGAATGTCCAATGAAATTTAAATTTCATATGAAAAACTATTTTTAGTATAAGTATATACCAAATACTATCTAAAATTTAAATTTAAACAAATATGCTGATTTTATGTGGCAAACCTAACCTGGGGGTAGAGAAGGTACAGATTTTACATATTCTGATTTAGTAGGTGGCCTGGGTGAAGGTGAAAGGATGAAGGATGGTATTCGGTACTCGTGAGCACCAAGGTATTCTGATATACCTTTGCTGGGGGTAATGCTTGGACCCCATTTTAAGACCTACTTCTCCAAAGTGGCTGAGGCACTAACACTGTCCTATCTCATTACCCAGAGGGATACTAGAAAGCTTTCATTTCCTAATGATTTTGCATTGACTTACTTTAGTCAAATGGAAGTTGCTGCTCAAAACTGAAAACTTCCACTGCAAATGGAAGTTGCTATTCAAAACTGGAAGAGGACAGAGACCCAAAAAATCAGGGCAGAAGTTTGTTTTTATATCCTTAGCAGAAAGGATTCCAAACTCAGTGCAAAGTTATATTTATGTTGAATTATATTCTTTTCCCTACAAGTATTTATCTTTTTTAAAGTTATGACCAAATACAATAATAATACTCATAATAAAAATTAAGTCCCACTGCCAAATTCTAGAGTATCATTTATTTTTACATG
This sequence comes from Perodicticus potto, assembly GCA_963574655.1. NCBI lineage: Eukaryota > Metazoa > Chordata > Mammalia > Primates > Lorisidae > Perodicticus > Perodicticus potto. Next base: position 20,441 of record CAUYRH010007177.1, read on the forward strand.
TTTATACATTATGTATTATTATTACAGTTAAACAGCAAAGAAACTTAAGCTCAGAGATATTGAGTAACTTTTCCAAAGTCACAGAACAAATAGTAGCCAGAGCCATCTCCAACCAAGTACAATCCTGGGGAACATCAGAGACTGTAGTCTAGGTTAGAAGAATGAAGGCAGAACTCAGAGTCAGGATCCCAAACAATGGGGTGTGAGTGAAGAAACATAGATGTCAGAGCACAAAACAAAGTCCTGTCACCAGGTCAAGGACAGAGCAGGTGTTTTCTGTGGCCTCCCCCATAGCGGACACAAAATATTGAAAAACATTCTTTGGAGAAGTCAATGTAACATGGACATTCAGGAAAGAGAAATTCCAGAGAGAAATTAACTGTCCAAGTAAGCCAGCTCCTTCAAATGTACACATATAGTCACTGGGAAAAAATCAAGTTAATCCTTCAGGCACCAGGTAACTTGGGATAGTGTTTGGAATTTCCCCACAAATACACACTGCTCCAATATTGGAAAGCACTTTTCAGGTCAGATTTAACTAAGGATTGTTCTTTTCATACCAAAAATCCAGAAAATACAAAATCCTTTTCATCCTCATCAGTAAAGAGTGCACAGAGAGGCACATAGTTAAGGGACATTTCTTAATAATAGACAGGAAGAAGACATGGCATTGGGAAAAGTGCATTCAAGGAGGATGAGGCTTCTGAAATTCCAACATTATGAGAATATAATATTATTGAGGCACAGACATAAAGTTAATGAGGACTGGCTACCAACATAGGAATTTTAAGCAATGGCAGATAAAAACACTGAGATTATCTGCAATTTTATTTACCATGAATACAGACAATAAGAGGTACACGATGGATGCAGATGAGGGCTGGAATTTAAAGAGGAAGTTCTGATCTGCCCAAGAACAGGTTCTCACACATAGCTCAGGGAGATTTTTGACACTCTCAGTAAGGATGTATTGAGAGCAGTGACTCCAATCATACCTTTCTGCTTGTAGCTGTCCTGTTTATTTATACTTTGAGTAAACTCATCTCATCCTATGACTTCAGTCATCCCAATATTTGTATTGACTTGAAGAGGACTCCCCAGGCAATTGAAGCAGTATCAAAAATACACTACTGGGACCTGATCAAACTAAAAAGCTTCTGTACAGCCAAGAACATAATAAGTTTAGCAAGCAGACAGCCCTCAGAATGGGAGAAAATATTTGCAGGTTATGCCTCCAACAAAGGTTTAATAACCAGAATCCACAGAGAACTCAAACGTATTAGCAAGAAAAGAACAGGTGATCCCATCTCAGGATGGGCAAAGGACTTGAAGAGAAACTTCTCTGAAGAAGACAGATACACGGCCTACAGACATATGAAAAAATGCTCACCATCCTTAATCATCAGAGAAACGCAAATCAAAACTACTTTGAGATACGACCTAACTCCAGTAAGATTAGCCCACATAACAAAATCCCAAAACCAGAGATGTTGATGTGGATGTGGAGAAAAGAGAACACTTCTACACTGCTGGTGGGAATGCACACTAATACGTTCCTTTTGGAAGGATGTTTGGAGAATACTTAGAGATCTAAAAATTGACCTGCCATTCGATCCTTTACTAGGTATATACCCAGAAGACCAAAAATCACATTATAACAAAGACATCTATACCAGAATGTTCATTGCAGCCCAATTCATAATTGCTAAGCCATGGAAGAAACCCAAGTGCCCATCAATCCACGAATGGATTAATAAATTGTGGTACATGTACACCATGGAATATTACGCAGTCTTAAAGAAAGATGGAGAATTTACCTCTTTCATGTTTACATGGATGGAGCTGGAACATATTCTTTTTAGCGAAGTATCTCAAGAATGGAAGAAAAAGTATCCAATGTACTCAGCCCTACTATGAAGCTAATTTGTAGCTTTCGTATGAAGGGTATAACCCAACTATAGCACAAGAACATGGACAAAGGGGCAAGGGTAGGGAGGGGAGGGGGAGTTTGGGGTGGAGGGAGGGTAATTGGTGGGGCCACACCTAGGTGCATCTTAGAAGGGTACAGGCGAACCTTACTAAATGCAGAATACAAATGTCTTCATACAATAACTGAGAAAATGGCAGGAAGGCTAGGTTAATCAGTTTGATGAAAATAGTTCAGATTGTATATGAAATCAGCACATTGTACCCCTTGATTGCACTACTGTACACAGCTATGATTTAATAATAAAGACAACAAAAAAAGAAAAAAAATATTTGTATTGACTAATTACCAAATGAAAGGACAATTTTAGATATTATTGCTGTGCACCTGGGCAACCCACTGACAGTCATGATATATCAGAATACCCTACGAAAGGGTAAGTTAAAGACCCTATTCCTCCCTGGGTGTGCCACAGGTACCACAAAGAACACACACACACAACACATATACAAACAAGCAAAGCTAATATGGAGGAAAAATTAAAATAGGTTGTTTTAAAACCAATAATACTCAATTCTCTGCTTCTTATGGGAAGAAGCTTGGAGCCTTCAGCATTTGGGAAAGTGTGAACGGGGCCACAGTTTACCCTGAGAATCGAAGTCTAGCCAGCAGGCAGCAGCCAGAACCCCATCAGGGAAGCTGGCATGTGCTGATCCAATCCCCTGTGCTGTCTACTCAGCTTTAGCTTGTACTCACCGTGGGCTCCGAAAGTTCTCTTACCCTGGGCATTTAGGAATAGATGGCTGTTCCTCAGTTTTCACTCACTTACAGAATGTTTTCTTCCTTTGTTGGGCGAGTTGGTCCATTTTCTCCTGCACTCCATTATTATGCATTCTAAGCAATTCTCCAATTTCCTAAGATCCCTTAAAATTCTATTAACATGTTATATCTACTACATGATACTCATCAAAAGTGATGTTTATTTTTTTAATTTGCTTTTATTGTTGGGGATTCATTGAGGGTACAAAGAACCAGGTTACATTGATTGCATTTGTCAGGTAAAGTCCCTCTTATAATGGTATCCTGCCTCCAAAAGGGGTGTCACATACCCTCACTCACCCCCACCCCCTCCCTCCTTTCCTCTTTCTGCTCTTTCCTTTCCCTACCCACCTCCCTCCTTCCCTCTCTCTGCTCTCCCCTTCCCCCACTTGCCTCCCTCTTTCACTCTCTCTGCTCTCCCCTTCCCCCACCCCTCACCATGTACTAGGTCATCAACTGTCCTCATATGAGAATTGAGTACATAGAATTCTTGCTTCTCCATTCTTGCAATGCTTTACTAAGAATAATATGTTCCACTTTCATCCAGGTTAATACAAAGGATGTAAAGTCTCCATCTTTTTTAGTGGCTGAATAGTATTCCATGGTGTACATATACCACAGATTGTTAATCCATTCCTAGGTTGGTGGGCATTTAGGCTGTTTCCACATTTTGGTGATTGCAAATTGAGCTGCAATAAATGGTCTAGTGCAAGTGTCCTTATGGTAAAAGGAATTTTTTCCTTCTGGGTAGATGCCCAGTAATGGGATTGCAGGATCAAATGGGAGGTCTAACTTGAGTTCTTTGAGAGTTCCCCATACTCCCTTCCAAAATGGCTGTATTAGTTTGCAGTCCCACCAAAAGTATAAAAGCATTCCCCTCTCTCCACATCCATGCCAGCATCTGCAGGTTTGAGATTTTGTGATGTGGGCCATTCTCGCTGGGGTTAGATGATATCTTAGGGTGGTTTTGATTTGCATTTCTCTAATAATTAGGACAAAGAAAATTTTTTCATATGTTTGTTAATCATTTGCCTTCTTTAGAGAAGGTTCTATTCATCTCTCTTGCCCAGTGATATATGGGATTCTTGGCTTTTTTCATGTGGATTAATTTGAGTTCTATATAGATCCTAGTTATCAAGCTTTGATCTGATTCAAAATATGCAAATATCCTTTCCCATTGTGTAGGTTGTCTATTAGCTGTACAGAAGTTTTGGTTGTTGTCTCCTTAGCTGTAACAGAAGTTTTTCAGTTTAATTAAGTCCCATTTGTTTATTTTTGTTGTTGTTGCAATTGCCACAGATGTCTTCTTCATAAAGTCTTTCCAATGCTGATATCTTCAAGTGTTTTTCCTACACTTTCTTTGAGGAATTTTATCATTTCATGCATTAAGCTTAGGTCTTTTATCCATCTTGAGTCAATTTTTGTGAGTGGAGAAAGGTGCAGGTCCAGTTTCAGTCTTTTACACTGTAGATATCCAGTTCTCCCAGTACCATTTTTTGAATAGGGATTGTTTCCCCAGTGTATGTTCTTGTTTGGTTTATCAAAGATTAGCTGGCTGTAAGGTCTTAGTTTTATTTCCCGGTTTTCTATCCAATTCCAAATGGCTATGTCTCTATTTTTGTACCATGCTGTTTTGAACACTATGGCCTTGCAGTACAGCTTAAAGTCTGGTAAGCTGATACCCCCAGCTTTGTTTTTATTACTAAGAACTGCTTTAGCCTTATGGGCTTTTTTCTGGTTCCATACAAAACAAAGCATTATTATTTCCAAGTCTTCAAAGTACAATGTTGGCATTTTAATGGGGATGGCATTGATTCTGTAGATTGCTTTAGGAAGTACAGACATTTTAACAATGCTGATTATTCCTAGCCATGAACATGGTATGTTCTTCCATTTTTAATATCCTCAACTATTTCTTTTCCTAGGGTTTCATAATTTTCTTCATAAAGGTCCTACACCTCTTTTGTCAGGTATTAATAGGTATTTCCTTTTCTTTGAGACTGTGGTGAAGGAGGTTGTGTCCTTAATTAGCCTCTAATCTTGGCTGTTTTTGGCGTATACAAAGGCTACTGACTTGTGGACATTGATTTTATATCCTGAAACATTACTGTATTTTTTTTATGATTTCCAGTAGTGTTGTGGTTGAGTCTTTGGGGTTCTCTAAGATCATATTGTCAGCCAAGAGGGAGAGTTTGACTTCCTCTTCTCTGATTTGGCTGCCCTGTATTTCCTTTTCTTGCCTGATTGTACTGGCTAGAACTTCCACCACTAAGTTGAATAGTAGTGGCGATAAAGGATAACCTTATCTGGTTTCAGTTCTAAGTGGAAAAGCTTTCAGTTTTACTCCATTCAATAAAATGTTTTTGGCCGGGGCTGGGTTTGAACCCTCCACCTCCAGCATATGGGGCCAGCCGGGCCAGCTAAACAACAATGACAACTGCAACAAAAAATAGCCAGGCATTGTGGCGGATACCTGTAGTCCCAGCTACTTGGGAGGCTAAGGCAATAGAATCACTTAAGCCCAAAAGTTGGAGGTTGCTGTGAGCTGTGATGCCATAGCACTCTATCAAGGGCAACATAGTGAAACTATGTCTCAAAAAAATAAATAAATAAATAAATAAAGACTCTGGACAGAGAAAAAAAAAATGTTAGCTGTGGGTTTGTCATAGATAGCTTCAATCAGTTTAGGAAATGTGCCACCTATGCCTATACACTTCAATGTACTAATGAGAAAAGGATGCTAGATTTTATCAAATGCTTTTTCTGCATCTATTGAGAAGATCACATGGTCTTTGCTTTTGTTTCTTTTGATATGGTGAATAACGTTTATGGATTTGCATATGTTAAACCAGCCTTGTATCCCTACTTGATCATGATGTATGAATTTTTTGATGATAAGCTGTAATCTATTGTCTAGGATTTTGTTGATACTTTTTGCATCTCTATTCATTAGTGAAATTGGTCTGCAGTTCTCCTTTTTAAATGGGTCTTTTCCTGGTTTTGGTATCAGGGTGAAGTTTACTTCGTAGAAAGTGTTGGGAAAGATTCCTTCCTCCTCAATTTTTTAGAATAATTTCTACAGTATGGGAATAAGCTCTTCTTTATGATTTGATAGAATTCTGGTGTCAAGCCATCCAGACCAGGGCATTTTTTTGTTGGGAGATTTTTTAATTGTTTCTTTGATCTCTGTACTTGAAATTGGTCACTTTGGGAGATCTATTTCTTCCTGCCTAGGTCTAGGGAGAGGATATGATTCCAAATATTGATCCATTTCCTTCACATTGTCAAATTTCTGGGCATAAAGTGCCTTGTAGTATTCAGAGATAATCTCGTGTATCTCTGTGACATCTATTTCTCCTTTATCATTTCTGATTGAGGTTACTAGAGATTTTACTTTTCTATTTCTAGTTAGTCTGGCCAAAGGTTGATCTATTTTATTTATTTAAAAAAAAAAAAATACTCCTCCTTGTTTCATTACTTTTCTGAATGATTCTTTTGTTTTCGATTTCATTAATCTCTGATTTAATTTTGGATATTCCTTTCCTTCTGCTGGGTTTACACTTAGATTGTTCTTCTTTTTTCAATTCCATAAGATGGCTTGTGAGTTTGCTGATGCACTCTCTTTATGTTTTTGTGATGTAGCCATCTAAAGCAATACATTTTCCTGTCAGGACTGTTTTGGGGGTATTCCACAGATTTTGGTAGTTTGTGTTTTGGTGTTGTTATGCTCAAGGAAGTTAATGATTTCCTCTTTTATTTCTTCCTGCACCCAACTGTCATTCAACAGAAGGTTTTTAATTTCTATGCCTTTGTGTGGGGTTGAATGTTTTTGTTGGGAGTTGAGTTCCACCTTTAATGCCTGTGGTCTGAGAAGATACAAGGTAAAATTTCAATTCTTTTGATTCTGGTGAGGTTAATTTTGTGTCCTAGGATATGATCAATTTTGGAGAATGTTCCATGGACTGATGAGAAGAATGTATATACTTTATCTTTGGGATGGAGTGTTCTATATACATCTATCAAGCACAGTTGTTCTAGGGTCTCATTTAAGTCCCTTATATCTTTGTTTAATTTCTGTTTAGAGAAGTTCTATATACATCTATCAAGCACAGTTGTTCTAGGGTCTCATTTAAGTCCCTTATATCTTTGTTTAATTTCTGTTTAGAGAATCTGTCCAGCTCTGTAAGAGGAGTGTTAAAATCCCCTGTTATCGTGGTATTATAGGATATCATATTGCTCAGACTAATTAAGGTCTGTTTCAAGAATCTGGGAGCATTTAACTTGGATATTTAGAATTGAAACGTCTTCTTGTTGCATTTTCCTTTTCCAATATGAAATACCCATCTTTGTCTTTTTTGACTTTAGTTGCTTTAAATCTACATGTATCTGATAATATGATTGCAACCCCTCTTTTGTTCTGAATTCCGTTTGCCTGAAAAATTGTCTTCCTACCCTTAACTCAAGAATTTTAATTATTTTTTCAGGCTAGGTGTGTTTCTTGCAGACAGAAAATGGATGGTTTGTGTTTTTTAATCCAATCAGCCAGTCTATGCCTCTTCAGTGAGGAATAAGCCATTAACATTTATTGCGATAATTGATAAGTGTGGTGGCATTCCAGTCATCTTATTTTGTGAAAGTCTATTGCTTAGTTTTATCTTTTGCATCATTGTGGAAGCTAGGTTCTGTCTTTCAATTTCTGGGTGCTTACTTTGCTGGTGGTCCATTGTGATGGTCAGTGTGTAGAACAGGTTGAAGTATTTCCTGTAGAGCTGCTCTTATGACAAATTTCCTCAATGTTTGCCTATCAGTAAAATATTTTATTTCTCCATCAATTTTAAAGCTTAGCTTAGCAGGATATAGGATTATAAGACAGAAATTGTTTGCTTAAGATGATTAAAGGTAGATGACCATTATTTTCTGACTTAAAAAGTTTTATTAAAGCAGTCTGTAGTCATCCTGATGGATTTGCCCCTGTAGGTCAATTGGCGCTTACTCCTGGCAGCTTGCAGAATCTTTCCTGTCTTGACTTTGAACAGGTTCATCACAATGTGCCTTGGAGAGGCTCAATTAGGGTTGAAGTGAGCTGGGGTCCAAAATTCCTCTGAAAGGAGTATACCAAAATCTTTGGTGATATTTGGGAAATTTTCATTTATAATATTCTCCAGTATGGCTTCCATTCCTCTAGGGCATTCTTCTTCCCCTTCTGGGATACCTATACTCATATATTTGAATACTTTATGAAGTCCCATGACTCTGTCAGTGAATGTTCTTCTTTCTCTCTCTTCTTTTAGCCTTTTAACTGAGTTATCTCAAGAGTTTTGTCCTCTACCTCTGAGATTCTTTCTTTTGCATGGTCTAGTCTATTGTTGATACTTTCTAATGCATCTTTAAGTTTCCTAATTGACTGCTTCAATTCCTTCAGCTCTACTATATCCTTTCTATATTCTTCATATCAGCTCATCTCTTATTTGATTCTGTTTTTGGATTTCCTTTTGGTTATTTTCCACTTTCTCAGCAATTTCCTTCATTGTTTTCATCACCTGTATTTTAAATTCCCCTTCTGTCATTTCTAACATTTCTTTATAAATGGAATCCTCTGTAGTAACTACCTCATGGTCCCTTGGGAGAGTTGCTCTGGACTGGTTTTTCATTTTGCCAGGATTTTTCTTCTGTTGCTTTTGCATGAGTGGTTTCTTTTATATGTTTCTTTGCCTTAATTTTCCTTTCACTTCCTCTAGCTCCTTAAGTTACCATGCCTCCATAAGATGGCTTGTGAGTTTGCTGATGCACTCTCTTTCTGTTTTTTGGATGTAGGCATCTAAAGCAATACATTTTCCTGTTTTGATGAGTCCTTTTGGTATAGGATTAAAAGGATGAGAAGATGGAAGAAAAAGAAGGAAAAAAGATTTAAAAAAGAAAAAAATATAAAGAAGAAGGTGGGTGAGTTAAAGGGAATATTGACAAATAGAAGAGAGGCACAGAAAGAGGGAGATAGGAGTAATAAAGGTGTACAGTAGGGTACTTTGACATACACCTTAAAAATCCCCAACCTCTAGGGGTACTGGGTTGGGTAGTTCCCTTGATGTCAGCAGTTCTTTACCAGTCTGAGAAGACACAGTACCCCACTTCCACCAAATACAGAGGTAAAACAAAAATACTATAAATCAAACCAAAATAAACAGAAAACTTTACAGGATAAAATTGGGGGGAAACCAAATAACAGGGGCAGAAACATTAGCAAAAATTAAGTTCTTATTATTAAAGAAGGCAACAATGGAAAATTATATTTACACTAGGAAAATGAAGAAAGAGAAAAAAAAAGAAAAATCTAGTGGGGAAAATTTTAAATTTAAAAAAAGAAGGAAAGGAAAAAATATCCATGAACAAAGCAGTATATAGATATATATAGATATATACACACACACACATATATATACACTCATATATATATACACACACACATACACACACACACACACACACACATATATATATATATATATCTTGCTGAATATTGTCTGGGCAACAGGTGTTCTTCTGAGGTATGAGATGCTAATCACATTGCTGATACAGCTGCATAAGATGGAGACCGAAGATCTCTGCTGATTTCTTTGCCCTCAAACCCAGCAGGGTGGAGAGCCTGAATCTCTCTTCAGCCTGCTTAAAAGATACTTTAAACCATTAACCTTGGCTAAGTAGGGGCTTTCCCAGGAAAGTACTTGTTAACTGGGATCTCTCCTGAAGTGGCTGCCAGGTTGGTGTGTCAAAACCAACCACAGTCTATGCCCCTGTGGGCCAAGGCTGCAAGGCAGTGGAGAGCTGCTAGACACTACCAAACACTGAAACCTCCACTCTTCCCCTCAGTCTCAGTCCAGGCCTTTAGTGCTGTTCACAGTCACTAGATCATTCACCCATGGTTTCCCAGCCCGAGCCTCACTCTACAACCCTAAGTGTAGAGCTTATAGAGCAGCTCTCCCAAAATGACTGTGTGCGGCCCATAGCAGAACAATGATAGCTCCGTTAGGACCAGCAGCTCCGTCCCGGATCCTGGACAATGCTTAAAGTCACCCACAATCTCACCCAAGTTCTCCCAAAGTAATTCAAATGAGAGCCCAAGTCAAAACAAAAACAAAACAAACCACAGGGAAAGCCTTCCTTGTCTGCAATCTCACTGCTATTGTAGGAACAGCCACAGCAGCCATGACGGCCTCAGACTGAACTCAGCCCAAACGAACACAACTACTTGCCACTTCTCCACTGCTTTTGTCCTCCTCCTAAGGTCCAGAAGTCCCTCACTGTTTCCCTGCATCCCCAAAGTGATGTTTCTGGGCAGAGCCCACAAGCCAGAGGTACCTATAGTCTTCTCTCCCCAAACTCACTGTGCCCAATTGCAAAGAAGCTGTTACTCAGCCACCATCTTGCTCTAAGTCCCAAAAGTAGTTTTTTTATACCATTGAATATTAAGTTGAATCACTACCATCTTTAGCATATTGAATAGATGCTAACAAGTCAGGACCATCTCTAAGACTTAATCAACCTTGGAGTGGCCTAACTTGCAGAACAGTAGTTGTCAGCCAGGGATAATTTTGTTCCCTAGAAAACATTTGGAAAATCCCTGGAAACATTTTTGATTGTCATACCTTATAGGGTAGAGGACAGACCAGCACAACATAGGACAGCCCCCCACAACAAGGTATTACCTGACCCCCAAATGTCAACATTTCCCATGATTGACAAGCCCTGATCTACAGTCTACACTAGTGTGTGTATTATCAAAATAACCCATACCCACTTTCCAGCATGTCATTTCCAAATTTTGATGAAAGACCAACCTAAATACAAAAAATAGTTAATTACAATAAAAAAATTTATAAAGTCTTTACTAGGAGGACACCTAGATGTTTTAAAACAATCAGATCTGGAACTCTCCAAGAAAACATTTATTTGCTTTAAACCAGTTATCTCAATTCTTCCCCTATGCATGCATAGTATGATCTCGGCCTCAGAAAGAATCACTGTCTCTGAGTTGGCAAATAAAAGTGCCCAAAATATTTCTTCAGTCCTCATAGATACACAAAGAAATATCATAGCTGTTATTCTTTGTTATAATTATGCAATTAAAACCTTCCCCAGAGAAGCACATATAAAGCTTCACTTTCCATAAGTGTGTCTTTCTGTACCTGTGACCCACAGAAATGGTCACAATTATGTAAGAACTGAGGGCCAGAGAAGGGGGCTTCTTAAACACAAACGATGAGAAATGTGAACTAGAGGCTGAAAGTTATCATTGTACTTGAACACACCACTCTATTTCATTACCAGTGTAATGCTATTTTGTTACCAAGACTTCATGAGGAGGGAAGAAGTTCCAGCATTTCAAAAATATATTCCAGGGGCTACATCCTTATTCATCATCTTTGCCAGAGCAGGTGCTCAGAGAGCATGTATTTTCAGTGAATAAATGGATTTGTTGCATCATCTGCCCAACTGCCATTAGCATTTATGGATCATCCAGTGATCACATACAAATGCTTTCCTAGTGTGTTAATAGTTGGGCAGGAGAATGTAACTCTGGTCCTCTGTTAGCCGATAAGGCTCACTTTCTTTTTTTTTTTTTTAATGAAAATGTACTTGAACAGTCAGATCACATTGCTTCCTAGCCCTTTTTATTCTCAATTCCAATTGGGTATGCCACAAATGATTCACGAGGAAAAACTACATATTTATGCAGGCAGCTGGCAGCTTGCGGGAAAGGGTTTAAGGCAAGCAGGGAATTTTGTGTGGAAATCAATTCTTTGCGGAAGTCAATGTATTATGGACACTCAAGCAAGAGAGATTCCAGAGAGAAATTAACTGCCCAAGTAAGCCAGCTCCTTGAGGTGTACATCTATAGTCACCAGAAAAAAAGGGAGTTAACCCTTCAGGCAGCTCTTAAATATGCATTACCTATTCAGTGGGGAGAACTGGAGAACTGAGGCTGGGCCTTTAAACACAGAATTCCTTACAAAATTGATTCACAAACCAGAACAAATTCCCCTCGAATTAAATGCATGTCTCCAAAGGGCTCTTCTTCAGGGTTTTTCCATGGACTATCCTAAACAGGAGTCTGGTCATAGGAAATTTCCAGCACTTATATAAACACGGGCTACTCTGAAGCCGTGAAAGTGAACAGTCTCTTGCTGTTTGAGAAAAAGACTTCCCTTCCTGGCCAGAGGGAATGGGTACACATTCACATAGGCTATGTCTTCCAGAAAGATGGAGCCTCTGTAAAAGGATGCGGAGACCCAGCTCTGTGGCTGTTGAGGGAAGACAGACCGAGCACAGAGTGCTCTAAAAAACTACAGGTGATGCATGAAAGGACCAACCTGCTTTTGGAAAGTGTGGCAAAGGCCTCTCTGAGGAGCATAGAAAGGAATTCCACTAAGACCCCGGAGATCAAACAAGATAGCACACCTGCGTCCTCACTGGCAAGAAGGCTTTGAAAGCTCAGGTTTTTCTTCCCAGAACAAAACCGTCCTGGACTTAGCTCTGGTGCAGCCTAGGTAGGGAGACAGGCAAACCACTTGCAGCTATAAAACCTAAAAAGGAATATCACACTTGAAACCCCTTTGCACCATGCTGGGTGGAAGGTGAGTGAACTGCCAAGGTGACTGACTGATTGGCTCAGGTGAATCCCTTATACTGTGGCTAAGAGTTTGGCCGAAGGTTCTGGAAATAATATAAAAACCACAGACCACTGCACAGACTTAAGGATCTCTTTCCCTGCTTTCCTGCCAGGTCAGAGAAGTTAAGGTCAGACATAGGGAGAAAAGAGAATTTAATTTAGGCTTTTGGGGTTGGTCACCCAAATATGAATATTAGACCATCTTCTGGAAGCCTAAATAAAGGCATTTGTTTAGTAAATACTATCATATAAATGACAAAGTCCTGGTTTTGATATTGCTCCATAAACATAGTTATGATTATATTATCTTTAGAAGAAGCTGGATGAAGGGCATATAGGAACTGTTTTATTTTTGCAACTTCTTCTCAGTTTGAAATTATTTCAAAATTTAAAATTTAAAATAAGAAAAGTTGGCATGTGTAGACATACATAGGGAAAATGAGAAAATGTAGCTAAATGTACCTTTATTTACAAAATACTCCTTACAAAATTTTACAAAATATTTCTCACCAGTTGATATATAAAAATATTAAATATATTCATTGCACAGTGGTGATAGCAGCTTGTATGTCCATTCAGTGCTCCTACTTGGCAGCTGCTATTTTTACTGAGCTGCTGCTCAGAAGCACCTTTAGCAAGTTCATAGGGGCTTGAAACCTTTATCATGCCTACGACTCATGAGAAAAAAATGGTTGAAGCAGATCACCCAGGAAAATATTTCATTGGTGGGATTAATACAGAAACAATGGGAAAGCCCTTGAAGTAGTATTTGGCAAATATGAACAAATATTAGAAGTACTCTTGATGAAAGACAAAGAAACTAACGAATCAAGAGGATTTGCTTTTTTAAAAATTGCAGATTAATGTGAGAGTACAATTAGGTTACAATGTTAGCATTTGTTAGGAAGAGTCCCTATTGCAGCTGTGTCCTACATCCAGAGGGTATGACATGTACCCTTACATTGTGCCTATTTGCTTTTATCACCTGTGAAAGCTCAGCAGATACAAAAGATGCAGCCAGGGACATGAGTGAAAAGTCTTTAGATGGAAGAGCCATCAAAGTGGAACATGCCACCAAACCATCTTCTGAAAGTGGTAGACGTGAAGAAGCAGAGGCCCTCCAAGAGGTCTTAGGGGTGGAAGAGAAGGAAGTGGTGGAACCAGGGCACATTCCTTTCGGGGAGGACACATGGAAGATAGTGGCTATTCCATGAATTTTAACGTGAGTTCTTCCAGGGAACCACTCCCAGTAAAAAGAGGACCACCACCATAAAGTGGGAGTCTTCCTCCTAAAAGATTTGCCCTTTCAGGACCAGTTTGCAGCATCAGTGGAATGGGAGGAAGAGCTCATATATCACATAGAAGAGATAGTTATGGAGGCCCACCTCAAAGGGAACCCCTGCCCTCTTACAGAGATGTTTCTCTCCAAGAGATGATGGATAGTCTACTGAAGGTGGCTATTCAAGCAGATATTACCCAAATTCTTGAGGTACAAGAGATTATGCACCATGACCAAGAGATTATACTTGCCATGATTATGGTCATTCCAGTTCACACGATGACTATGCATCAAGAGGCTACCATGATAGAGACGGATATGGTCATGATCATGATGAATCAGATCATCCAAGTGAAGGGTTCCTACAGAGATTCATAAAAGAGTTATGGTAATTTATGTAGTGCTCCACCTACATCAGGGCTCCTGCCATCTTATGGTGGAAGCAGTTGCTGTGATGATTATCGTAGCTTGCATGACAGATATGGTGGAAGTCAAGACAGTTACTCAAACAGCCAAAGTGATCTCTACTCAAGTGGTTGTGATAGATTGGCAAACAAGAAAGAAGTTTCCCCCTGCTATGGAAAAGGGGGATTCCTGAAGCAGTTCAAGCCGTGGAGCACCAAGAGGTAGTGGCCATCGAGGAAGCCAATCTGATAGACAGGTAGGCAGAAACAGATACTGGAAATAAACAAAACTTTGGACCAAAATCCTTGTTCAAAGAAACAAACAAAAAGTAGAAACTATTGTCATAACTACCCAAAGACTACTACAAGGAAAGATTGTGTTACCTTTTTAAAATTTCCTGTTAAGCTCCTCTCTGTAATTTTTATGTTCTTATAAGGAAAAAAGTAAAACATGTTTAATTTTATTTGACTTTATGTCACTGCTTTCAACAAGCAAATGTTAAATGCGTAAGACTTAACTTGTTGTACTAGTGCTGTAATTTTCCAAGTAAAAGTGTCCCTAAAGGCCACTTCCTATCTGATTTTTCCCAGTAAATGAGGCAAGCAATTCTAAGATCTTCCACAAACATCTAGCCATCTGAAATGGAGAGATGAATCGTTCTGCCTATACAAACAAACTAGCTATTACAGGACGGTTGGGGTGTGCTACTCTTAGGATTTTAGAATGTCTTCAAACTGAAATCTCAGTAGACTTGGTACGAAAAACCTGAACTCAGCTGCCTATATAAGGAAAGCAGTATTCACCCAGAAAACCCCAAACAAATAGATTTTCAACTGTATCTCTTTCTTTTTTTTTTCAAGTTATTATGAGGGTACATATAATTAGGTTATATAGTTGGCTTTTGTAAGTTTAAAATCCAAGTTGTGTAGTTGTGTCCGTTCTTCACCCAGGAAATGTGCCGTACAGCCATGCAATATAATCACTTCTCTTTCTGTTCCACATATTATTCACACACACACACACACATACCAGTACACACACATGTTATTATTTTAGCCTTCTTATTATCCTTTTAGAATAAAGCCTTATTTTTAAAATATATTTTTTTAGTGGACTCAGTATGCCATCCACACAGGACACACTTAACAAACACTAACTTCCCACTTACTCAA
This sequence comes from Perodicticus potto, assembly GCA_963574655.1. Classification (NCBI taxonomy): domain Eukaryota; kingdom Metazoa; phylum Chordata; class Mammalia; order Primates; family Lorisidae; genus Perodicticus; species Perodicticus potto. The sequence continues at coordinate 35,707 of CAUYRH010007177.1, forward strand.
TAATTGAAATGATCTTCATTGACTCTAAGGGTCAAGAGAAGACCCAAATTTTCAGGTTTTTCCACAGTTGCTGTGTTATCACCTATGTCTTAGAAATGGCATAGTCCAAACAATAGAATACAGCATAATAGAAAAGCCAGTGGCACAGCTGAAAAAATTACTAAACTTTGCAAGATTTAACACAGACCTATTGTCCAATAAGAACTAAATGCTACCACTGACTACACTTTTTATTTTTCAGTCATCAAAGTGATTTTAGAATCTTGGCATTTATTCTTCACTTTCCTTTTTCCTCTCCCCATTCTTTGGTTGTGGACATATGCCTACATTCATTCATTCATTATGGTGAATAAATTCTTATTGAGCAACTACCATGTTCTAGACTTTGAGCTAGGGTCCAAAACCCAAAAGATAATGAAAGGAGCTCTACAGAATTTTACAATATCAAAGATGAATATGCCAGTAATATATCTAATGCATGTGCATTATCACTTTAACCTACAACTTCATTCTCAAAACACAGGCACTGTACATTTTTTTCCAAATTTTATACAGTGGATATAAGAGGAAGAAAGTAAATGAAAGAAAATGGAAGGCATCTGTGGGGCAGGAAGCAGCTGGCTATGGACTCAATTTTTCTACTGCTGACCAGGTATTGTTCTCCCAGTCAGTCTGCCAAGGCTCAAGCAACCCACCAGCTTTTTCAGATGACCCTCCAGTTCTCTGCACCTACAGCCAGCTCAACCCTTCTTCCAGGGAGCCAGTGGACAGCACACCTGCCAAGAGAGACAAGGACACTGCCCAGTGAGATGAGGACACTCTAGCATCACATAGTAAGATGAGCTGGGCAACCTGGAAAGTTTGCTTTCCCCTGGGCATTTGGATGTAGTTAACAAAGTACACAAAAACATGGCTCTTTAGGCCCCAAAGTTTCCTGGCATAGCTGTGCAACAGCCCATTAGTGGCCAGCAAGTTAAATGCAGTCCAGCTGCCCTAGATCTAGAGTTTGGCTGCCTACAATCCATGTGGTTCTGCCTCCTTTCCTCACTGGCATATTAGCCACCCCCATTAGGCACCTAAAATGGTGTGTAAGTGCTGTGCTTGGAGTAAACATAATTAAGAGTCTAAGGAGGACTGAAGGGCTAAGCAGGACCTTCATTAGGGATTATTCAGCTGAAGGTAATTAAAAAACAGATGATCAGGGAGAAAGAAGCTCATCCTTTGAATTCCTTGGAAACCTGGCATAATTGTATGATGCCCAGAGGACTGTCCTGGAAGAGCGAGTCCCTTAACCCTTTTTATAGACAATGCATGGGATAAAATAATTGGAAAAATGGAAACTAAATGGCTTCCCATTACTCTGATGCAAGTGCTCATTTGCAGATCTGTGGTTAAACTGTGCCCAGAAAAATTAAGTTCTTCAATGTTTAGACAGAAATTCACCAGAGAAAGAAATAATATTAAGTAGTATTAAATTAATAGAATTAAAAATCAAGATCATCAAAGTGTACTTCATCCTTCTGGAATCTAATGTTATCTTATCATACACTCATGCCTCAGTTTTGAACACTCTTAAAGGACAGCAATATGGCCACATTAACGTAGAAAGATCATGAATGTTTCGTAAGTCACTGGTGATGGAATCAAGACAGACAAAATCAGCACCCACAGCAAATAGTGCAGGAAGATATTTTAGTTTGCATTCATCCAAATGACCAGGAAATGATCGATATCTACTTTGCTCCATTAGCCATTGCTTTCAGGTATCCTGAAAAAGAAATGGTTATATTTATCTGGGAGCACTTGTTTAGTACAAAATTATACATGATTTTCTTGACACTAATGTACACCAAGTAAATATTTCATACCATGTCACTGATGCTCCCACTCCAACAAACTTTGGGAGTGAACTTCATCCCCTCTCACCTCTGATCTTCCTAGTGGAGCTAAGGATCTTACCTCTATGATGTTGGTGGGATTGCGGATGTAGATACCAGATGGTGTCAGCATCTCAGGACTGGAGAGGCCCTCAGCACCAGAAACACCGATGATCACATTGTTTCTTACTATATTTCCCAGTCCTGACCAGTCTAATTTACAAAAAGACAAATCAACCCAGGGGAATGCATAAACATAATTAAAATGTACACAATTCAACACTTGTGATTCTACTAATACACATTAGAGTTCACATAATGCATTTTATACGTGTGTATATGTGGGTGTATATGTATATATGGACATTTAGAAAGTATGCACAATAAATGTCATCAGGCCTATCTATAAAATATATGACAGTTTTAAATAAATTGCAAGAGATTTAAAATCGCTTTACATATTTACCATTTTTTCTTCCAGGAATAGCCTCCCAAGAGATGCGTCTTATCTCCATGAATGTCCCTAAGAAGAAAAGACCATGTTACTTCAGCCTCCTTTATGACACTCAGCAAAACAAGGGATACGCAATGCTCTTTCTTCTTTGGATTTAGGTTATTTAGATTTTGTGTTTATATTTTTATCTATGAACCAGAAACAAAGATACAGATCATATGGACTATCTAGTTCTAGAAGAGTAGCATTGTCATAAGTTCATTTTAAAGACAAAGAACAGAGAAATAGCTCTACTTTACTTTGTGGGAGGAGACTTAAGCACCTGTCTCCAGAGTTAGAAGCCACACGCCCTATGTCAGCTCCAGCCGCATTCCTAACTGTTCAAATTGAACATGAGCTGTCTGAATGCCCCTATCTTCCCCTAGAGCAGCGGTTCTCAACCTGTAGGTAGTGACCCACAGGAATGGTATTAAAGGGCCACAGCATTAGGAAGGTTGAGAACCACTGCCCTAGAGGGTCTGGAATGTCCTAGAGGAATAGGTTGGACAGTTCTTTACCCTTATATCCAAATGACTAAGGTTGCAATAGAAAAGAATAGAAAAGCAAGTAAGCCTGGGCTGTGCTATGAAGAAAGATTAGTTACTTATGAGGTATAATAAGGAACAGTCCCTTATCCCCCTCATTATTAATTCTTTCTTTTAACAAGTAAACAGTTTATTAAAAATTAAACAAAGGATATGATGTGATACAGTACAAGCAAGACACTCAAGATAGGTATAATAGGACTACTCACATGAAAACTTAAATTTCACCTCAAAAAAAATCACAAGACAAACGAGAAAGCAATTTCACTATTATAAAATAAGATATTTCATACAAAGTATTAACTCTGCGCCCCCAAAGCCCAACCTCCCAACAAACAAAAAACTATCGGGGAATGCTGCTATGCTAACATATTAACCACAGTACAATCATTCATAGGAAAACAGTAATTAAGCAATGAATTAAATTAAATAACAAAGTTCAAACTATCATAAACTCCTAGACTACAGTGATTTTACAAAACAAGCAATTCCAGATATCTTATAAATAATAAAAAAAGAAGAAATATTTCAATATCATTCTACTTGACCCCTCATTATTAATTCTTTAGGAATCTAGGCACCCTCTGCCATTTCACATGTCTGATTTACAAACTTGTTATGCACAAGATTGCATTAATAAATATGTTAATTCCTTTAACTTGTGGCACAATAGATACAAAGAGCCTATAATTCACAACATCCAAGCACTAAAGCTAAATTCCTCCTACGGCCTTTCTTCCTATAGTTGTCCCTTGGCACACACGGAGAATTGCTTCCAGGTTCCCCACGGATACCACAGTCCTGGCTTACTCAGATCCTTCCATGGGCCCTTCAGAACCCACAGATAGAAAAAGTTGACTCTGGCTGGATGTGGTTACATACATCCCTAGCACTCTGAGAGGCCAAGGCGGGTGGATTGCTTGAACTCAGGAGTTCAAGACCAGCCTGAGCAAAAGTGAGACCCTGTCTCTACTAAAAATAGTAAAACTGAGGCAAGAGGATTGCTTGAGCCCAAGTTGGAGGTTGCTGTGAACTATGACACCACAGTACTCTATTCAGGGTGAGAACTTGAGACTCTGTCTCAAAAAAAAAGGAAAAAGAAAAGAAAAGAAAATGTTGACCTTCCTGTATTAGCAAGTTCCACATCCTGAGAACACTGTATTTTCAATCCGACTTTGGCTGCAGATGTGGAACCCATGGCTATAGAAAACCAACAGTCACTAATTTTTTAAAAATCCCCAGGAAAGTGAACACACATAGCCTAATGCCATGTTAATAGTTAACTCTAATTGTTTTCTGTTAAAATAATAGTGTTAGGACACCTTCCTGAATCTCCACTCAAGGTTTCCCTGTTTGCCTTGCACATACAAAAGTAGGAACAAACAAAATCAGTCCCGCATCTGTCATGTTCACTTCCCTATGGCTGTCCTTTTCTCATCCAAAGACTTTCCTGCACCTGACAGCCTCATCTGTTCCTGGTTCTTTGCCTTTTAGAGCTGGTGTGTGTGTTTAAAGCAAGTTGATATGATTCGTATTTTCCTCTCAGGATTAGAATCTTTACAGATTTCATGTCAGCAGATTGTTCTTACATGAAACATGCATTTTCCCACTGATGACATCACAGAATTTATTTAAATATAAAGCAATATTTAACAAATACTGTTATAGTCTTCCTTTCAGTGAAAGCCTCTGATTTGCCCTTTTATTCTGATAAATCCACAGACCCTTTGTTTATTTGTTCATTTGTTCATTTCTTTCAATAACAGACCTAAAATGTACTCATTAATAGACATAGGCTAGGGGTTGAGGAGAAAATGAATACTCTCATGAAATCTGGTCATAAAAAGACATTACTCAAATGATAAAAAATACGGCATAAATTTTAATCAAGAAGTGTCAGTAAGGGCTTAGAGTTTAAACAGAGGCATCTAGGGGGAAATCTAGCGGGAAAAGATCTTGCAGAAGGAGAATGAGTAGCATGAATAGAGGGGGGAAAGCTTGTGCAAAGGCCCTGAGGCAGGAAAAAGTGTGGTCCTTTAATTTGGAAAAATTAAAATAAAGAAAGTCAGTGTCACTTGACTAAATAGGAAGATAAAAAGAGTAAGACACTGTCAGGGTCATTCAAACCTGGATTTTGAGTTTTATTCTAAGAGAAATAAAAAACTCATAAAGTGTTTAACTAGATGAGCAATATGATGCAATGTGCAATACTTAAGGATCATTCTGGGTTTTATAAGGGGAATGAACTTTAGGAAACAAGTGAATACATATGATCAGTTAGAAGATTCTGAAGCACAGACTTCCTTACCAAGCCACAGGAGCAGTTACAAACAGAATTCAAGATTTTTAAGTCCTTCTGCCATCTAAGTTGGAGAATCTTAGAGAGTGTACTAAGACCTATTTGTGTGACTATGTGACTTAGAATTATTGTGAAATTACTGACAGTAAATTTTAAAACTCTCATTATATGCTCATCAACCTAAACTGAACCTTTGAAAAATGTTTACTGTTGGTAAAATTGAGTAAGCCAATCAGTGATTGCTAAATTTAAATTTAGAACTTTTATCTATGGCCTATTTCTAATAATCGGAAGGTCAATGTTTTCATAAATTGGAAATTTAAAATTGGAGGAGAGCTCCTCGTGAAAAACTGTGTGTCCAACTTAAAAACGTGGATATTAAACAAACTGATTCCACTTACCCACAAGCAAGGCATGGCCTAAAATATTGTAGAAAATATTACTGTCCACCTTCAAGCCAACTGTCCTGCACATGCTGAGGCCTCTACTGAAGGAATTTCGCACCGTGCAGCCCTGCACATAGGAATCTAAGTAGGAAAGAGTAAGGTAAAGATTACAAATGGATCTCAAAGTTTCCTCAGATTCCATTGACCATGTTCAAACCAAGCTAGACAATAGCTAAAAGCATTCTCTCATGCAATAATTAAAGAGATCTCTGGAGATCAGAAGTTAGAAGTAGCAATCAAATCAAGAAAGAGGAAGAGGGTGAAATCCATGGACCAAGTGTTAGAAAAGAAAACAATCTAAGATGGAAAACAGTTCAAACAAGAAAATAACACAAGGCAGGCAAGATTTCCAGCTGGCCATGATCTTTGCTATCAACTCTCATCACAACATGGCTGGTGAGAAGTTAAAGGCAATGTGAAGAGTTACACCTCTGGACCAAGCCTGATCCTGATCTTTGAAAACTGCATTTGGCATGAAGAAACATAGTTATTATTTCTTGAGCTATAATTTAATATTTATAACTTCCCAGGCAATAATATTCTTGGCCCAAGACAGTCAAAGATCCTTATTCCAAATTGTAAGCACGGTCAAAGGTTGACATGGGGATCATTTGAAAGCAGTAGGTTTATAAAGCTAAAGGGGATATATCGTCTACCATCCTAAAAGAAATTGACATTGAGGAAATCATTACACTAGCTCCACAGGCATATTCTATGACCCCCAAATCTGGTTATAGGACCTAGATCAGTCAATAAATAAATATTTACTGAGTGTCAATTATATGTTTCAGGAATTGTGCACTGTATTGGGCTGGAAGTAATAAAGTTGAACAAAACTAAGTAAAAACTGTATGTCTTCAGTCTTATGGAGGTAACTGACATGAAAACAATCAAAATTTATCATTTGAATGACTAAATCATAAATCCTGGTGGGGGGAAGGAGCTTTGTGTTATTACCAGGTAGAGAGAAAGACATCTATGGATGCCAAATATTAGGGATATTGTAAAAATTACTTTGGGTTATGGAATAATCTGACTTTTAAAAATGGGACTATCTAGAAAATTCTTAACTGTAATGTCCCTATAGATTCTGGACCTCTACATTCACCTCAAACTCAGCTCTTCTAGTTCGGGTGCCAACTCATTACTCATCAAGAATCCCCCTCAATAAATTGGCCTACCTATACCTACTCTGTAGAAAAGACGGACTGTGGTGGACAGAATCTCCACCATATTATCACCTAATCAGACTATGACTGCTCATGTGAACAACTAGTAAATACTAATGTGTTTTTATAGCTCTTGCAGATGGTGTTCAGAGAATGGTAAACCTTTACAATTCATTGTATGAAGAGCCTAATGCCATCTAACTTGGGTGGCTGGGGACAATTTGCCACACGGGGCCTGAGGGCCTTCGGGACATGAAACAAAAAAAAGATTTTTTGGTAAGCATGCCAGACAGAAGTCTCTAATCTCTGGATTAATGTGTTACCCCCATCTCAGGAAGAATACTTGAATTTTAATGGGGATTTACAGGCCTAAGGCATTAACGTAGAATTTGATTTTTAAATTCTTTTTAAGCACTTGAACATTTTTCAAATAAAACTCACATATAAAAATTAACAAAAGTGCAGGTTGGGGGAGATAGGTTAGGTAAAATGTGAGCAAGGGAAGGTTTTGATTATGTTCAATTGACAAACGTTCTGCAGCCTCGTAAGCAACAGGAGACCAAAGAAGCAGAGAGGAAGGCCGGAGGACGCAAACTGACCAATGTGCTAGGGGAGGGACCAAGTTAGGCACCATCCCCATAAATGATGAAAGAAAAGAGAGAAAGGGAAAGAAAGTGAGGCCAGGAGAGAGGAAGAAAGAAAGAGAGAGAAGGACAGAGTTGGGGAAGGAAGGGAGAAGAGAGGGAAAGAGAGAGACAGAGAAAAAGAAGAAAGAAAGAAAGAAAGAAAGAAAGAAAGAAAGAAAGGAAGGAAGGAAGGAAGGAAGGAAGGAAGGAAGGAAGGAAGGAAGGAAGGAAGGAAGGAAGGAAGGAAAGAAAGAAAGAAAGAAAGAAAGAAAGAAAGAAAGA
>CAUYRH010007180.1:0-170006 GCA_963574655.1 Perodicticus potto
ATAGCCGGGCATTGTGGTGGGCGCCTGTAGTCCCAGCTACTCAGGAGGCTGAGGCAAGAGAATCGCCTAAGCCCAGGAGTTGGAGGTTGCTGTGAGCTGTGACACATACCACGGCACTCTACTGAGGGCAATAAAGTGAGACTCTGTCTCTACAAAAAAATAACTGTTCATTGAATTATTCTTCAGCATGAAAAAAATAATAACAAAGGAATCCTTGTCGTGCTGATTATACTTCCTTTCATTAATAAGAGTACAAATTAGTAAATTCCTCTCATTTCTGCATGACACGGCACATACAGCTTTGCCTCCATGTCTAGTCATGAAATTGTGCTGAAGTTCAGAGCACTTAGCTGGTTGTATATTTTTTAGCTCACATGCAATCCAAGGTAATGAGCTTTAACACTACAAAGGCTCTGGAATGCTTTCAAAAACATTTGCTTCCCACAAGACAAATTAGCTAAACCAAGCAATAAAATGTGACATTAAGCATTCAATACTCCCATTTTTATGTAGCCCCAGGTCAGCAAAAAATGACCCCACCGGGGGCATTTCTCTAATGCCCTTGTTCAGAGTTCTACTAAAAAACCTGTCTCTAAAAAGCTAATCAATAGTTATTTACGCCTTCTAGACCCCCGAAGAAAGCCTACCTCGTAAATTGAAGTCATAGCATTTTGGAAGCTTCTGGACCTAATGTAGTTTATAAGGACCTTCTGTCAGGTGGACCACCCTGTGTGCACACACATGTCTACATTTGTATGTTTTTACTTATTCTGTATTATATCCTGACATCTTGAAGAAAATTTAAAGTTGTCCAATGATTATCAAAAGCTTCATGGTTCAGGTTTAGATTGCCTAGTTGAGCATCTCATTTTTAGAATCTAGGAAGTCTTCATCTTACCTAGAGTACCATATTCTATCCTATGGAAAATATTTATCTAAGAAAAGTGCAGTGAATCTCAAGCAGAGAGACCAGCAGAGTAAAGAAAGGTCAAACTATATCTCTTACAGGGAAGGCTGGTGTGGCTGGGCAGAGAAGCAGATCGGGGGGTGAAGAGGAGAAAAGGTAGCATTTGCATGTCCCTGAAGGACTGGTAGAGAGAAGTGACCCCAGGGCCTTTGGATGAGGAGCAAGAAATAAAGGAATAGGGAGGCAGCGTTTAGGGCAGTGTGAAGAACTGGCTAAAATGATGATCCAAGAAAAAACGAACTGGCTAAGCGGAGACCGGCTGACAGTGATTCAGGAAACCCTTTTCAGACCTGGAACAAGATGCCCCTGGGATCCTTACAACCCACAGCCAGTCCTGCCGGTGGTTTTCCAAATAACCTGGTGGAGTCTGTGCTTCTCTTCTGCAAACCTTTCACGCCAAAGGTAGAAAATGTCCTAAGGATATCAAGTTTGTTTGGTTTTTTTTTTTCCATTCTAAGGCCAGATTGCTAAAATTTAGAAAAGAGAAAGTCGATAATCAAGGACATTTATTTTCACAAATTCAAATTCATTTCAAGAATTTTACCTGGACTATTTTTGAGAATAAAAAGAAAATCTGTTGAGAAAACTGAGAAAGTTGGTCATATTGCTTTACACTCTGTCAAAAGGATGGGCACCTCTCCGTTCTGGCTACTCCATGTCTTAATTAATTAAAAGCAAAGAGAGGAAACTCCGAGACATCAGAAGCAGACCAGCCAATCAGCTTTATGTGTCTTTTTTTTCTTTTGAAATGCAAGAGCTTAACAACGTACACAAGGTGTTCCTCGCACCACGTTCAGGCTCAGCTTGGCGTGACCACATAGTTAGAGTCTTCAAGTTAGCATTTGTCACTGGTACTTGGGGACAAAAACACAGGTGTCGTCCAACTAGTGGCCATATTTTTGTGGAGAATTTCAAGGCTGCCATTGTATCAAGGACATCCCTCTATCCTTTTCTACTACAATCTGAAGAGCGATGCTGCAACTCTATTATAGTATATTTTTATTTTTTGAAGGCTGCAAAGGGACATGTTTTCTTAATCTACTGGGGAAACCACAAAGAAGATTCTCACATGTTGAATACTTCCCCTAAGTGCTGTTCATATTTTACCTAAAGGCGGCAATCATAATCACTCTTGTTCTGATGAGAAGAAAAGAAAATTTACTGGAGTAGTGCTATGAAGTTTCAGACCCTTTTTGACACTGCCCTGAAGATTTCCCCGCAGAAATATAATGATGACAGTCAGTATCATGGCAATGGCATAATTCCATTAAAGATTGGAAAAGGAAAAATTGCTAAGAGGCCAGAAGAACTGCCAGGCTAGTTAGAGTAGTCAGGTGACTCATGGGAGAGCCCTGTAGCTGGATCTTGGGGAACTGTGGAATTTCTGGTTCTAGAGCCTTCAGCCTTCTTCTAAGTCAAGGTATCTCTGGAAGTCCATTCTAGTTCTAAAGTCTACTTTCTCCAATTGCTTTAGGTAGATCAGCCCACATCAATTCTAAGTTCATGAATCAGTGAATAAACCAAACACTCAATGTCTGTTGGTAGATGCATGAAAAAATTTAAGGTGGAGTCCCTTGTCTCCTAGACCAACCTAAAAGGAAGAAGAGAAATTTACAAGCAGCAGGAAATCTATTGATAGTCACCCTAGTGAGTTGATGAAAATAGCCACTATAGGCAGTGAACATGCTCATTTCACCCGTCTTTGGCTAGGCTGGGTCAGATCAAGCAGAGAGATTTAGAGCTACAACTCTTTGAACAAAGGTTCGATCAGATTGGTAGTTATCAAATTTGTTTAGCAGGAAGACTAAATCCAATAATACCTTTTGTGAAATACTCTTTAACATTGATGAAATACATATAGGACGTATGTGTCCATAATAGAATAAGATGATTTGTAATATAATCACCTTATATGGGTTTATATTAGATTAAAAAGTGGTAGTTGCCCCCAAAGATGTAAGAAAAATTATATACTAGAACATAAAGTTAAAATTATGACTATATTATCAGTGGCAGCCACTTAGGGCCAGCACAATAAAGGTCAATGTCAGTTTCCTATAATCGCATAGTTTAAGAATTAATAATTAGGTAAGATGCTGAAATTCTGAGAACAATTGTATATAAAGTGACCCTTATTCTCTTTCTTTGCTTAAGGAAATATCTTTGGAAGTGTTTAAAAATACATTAGTCTTTTCCCTCCAGTGGTCCCTCCAGAACTATTGTGCATAAGAGTCGCCTCTCCCCTTTACTTCCAGCCCACCCACAGATGTAATTGTCCTGTTGATGTCAGTAATACTCCCTTTATCTTGTCAGGGGAGAATCTCATCTCAGCTCCAAGTGGAGCTGATGTTATTACCTGTTTCCTCATGCTATTATTTCCCCCTACTTGAGGGTCATACCAGCTGACAAGATGGTTCACAAAGTTTGCTGCATACAGGATGAGGGAAGTGGCTTTTGAGGATGAGGTTTGAGCTTTTCCCAAAGTGCAGGGATCACTTTATATTGCCCCTGGAAGAGCAAGGAAAGGGGGTCAAAGGTGTGGGGACCTGTAAAAACACATCGCTCCCTTTTGTCTACAGAGCTCAAAGGGACCTTGGCCTTGAGATCTATTTGTTAGCACTCAGAGATGCTAGTATGCATCACTGAAGTTTGCTCATGACACTGTACTCATCAACACTGGGTCTTATTCTCCTCACACAGTACCTCCTCTGCAACCACAACTCGCACACACACACACCTTATAGTGGGCTACAAAGTATATTTCTTGATTTGCTCTATTAAGTAATTAACCAACTACGAATGACTCATTATATTAACTTAATGTGTTAATCCATTTAGTGCTGTAATAACAGAATACCTGAGGCTGAGTAATTTATAAAGAAAAGAAGTTTATTTAGCTTACATTCTGCAGTCTGGGAAATACAAGAAGTGTGTCACTGGCATCTGCTAGGGTTCAGAGAGGACTTTTTATGCTGCATCATAACATGGCAGAAAAAGGCAAAGGGAAAGTGAACATGTAGAAAGAGGGGAAGCCCAAGGGGTGTCCTATCTTTAAAACAGCTCACTCCCATGGGAACATTCTCAAGACAACTAACCCAGGTTCCCCAGAGAAAGAACAAGAGGGAGAACTCACTCATTATGGAGAGAACTGTATGAAGCTATTCATGAGACGTCTATACCATGATCCAAACACCTCCCACTGGATCCCTCAGCACCATCTTACTGGTGATCAAATTTCAGCATGAGTTTGGGTGGGTACATAGCACTTCTACAATGTTTTCTATAAGCAAAACTTCACGGAGGGTGCTATGGTCTGAATGTTTGGACCCCTCCACCAAATTTATATGTTGAAATCCTAATCCCTAAGATAATGGTATTAGGAGGTGGGGCCTTTGGGAGGTGAATAGGCCATGAAGGTGGGATTTGTGCCCTTATAAAAGAGGCCCCCCTCTTCACACAGCAAAAAAATGTCACCTGTGAACCAGAAAGCAGCCCTCACCAGATATCAAATCTATGAGCATCTTATAGATACTTCTTAGCCTCCAGAAATATTAGAGATGAATGTCTGTTGTTTATAAGCTACTGAGTTTATAATAATTTGTTATAATGGTCTAAGTGGACTGAGATAGTAGATAACACTACTCAAAGAAAAAGAAGCTTTTATATAAAACTGACAATATCCATAATACATACACACACACACATATATATATATATGTATATATAATTTTCATATTGTGGTTAACTTACTCAATCAAAGTTATATTTACTTATTTTGTCTTGATTTTTCTATTGTCATTTCCTTATTATAATGTCACAAGTATAGTGACATCTGCTTCATCCAGAAATCACTTATCCCCAAACTCCAACTATATGAAATGTACCTACTTCAGGGAATAGAGACACTTCATAAATTTCTTTTAAGAATCAATTAAAATATGTATTTCCTTCTATAGCTTTTATTATTCCATGCCCGAGTTGGTGGCTCCATTATACTGCAAACAACCTGATAGTGTAGAATATGTCTTAGCTTATTTCCCATTCCAAGTCCTTTTGATTGCCTATTGCATTGGAATGATAAATAAGTTTGTGAGAGATAAATTACATTTCAAAAATATGCTTCTAGAGTTATCCTACATAGAAGCTTTGGCATATACTGTTCAGAAAGTCCAAAATAGTCCACAGAGTTCTGCAAAGTAGATAGAGAGCATGAGTTTTCTCCCCTCCAAAAGTCAAATTCTCCATAGAAGAATGAAAGATTTGGATGACATGATCGTTAAGACGCTTTTCAAACCCGATACTCTGTGACACTCTGTAATCTACTTCCTCACATGCTGTGTGAGAACCATTAGGTAATGTTCTTGTTTACTCAAGACTTGCCCTTGCATGGGAAAGTCATACGGAAATGTAATGGCTCAAATGTCAGAGGTTCTGATAAATGAAGTAGTTTCCTGCATCCACTCGCAACATAAGACTGCCATTGGATTGTGGGATGCTGCAGTCCTGCACGGTCACCACCACAGAGTGACCCTAGAAGTTCTTCCCATTCTGTCCTTACCTGGCTCTGCACTCAGAGGACAAGCTGGTCAGATGTTTCTGAGGGAGGCCAGCCCTGCAGCAAGGCAGGGAGATGGCTCCCTAAAGGAGATTCTGAGGCTCAGAGTAAGGAAGCCAGGGTTCCAGGCTGCTTGCTTCTTCAGCCAGTCCCAGTTCTGCTCATTCACATCTTCCTTCGGTCCTGCCTCAGGAACTATAGGCAAACCTTTTTATAGGAAGAGATTTCTATGTCCCTTGGCTTTTTCCTCTATTCTACTTAATCTCATGAACTAGATGTTTACTTTCACTTTTTGTTTTCATGCATCCCCAACAATTTCAAGTTAGCTGCTCCTTCAGAGAAAATCTTCTCTGAAGATTTTCTCTGAAGGAGCAGCTAAATTGAAACTTTTCCTGGATTCTGATAGGAATCTCATGACTCTTTTCAGAGCATATTGAAACAGATATTCTAAATAGATCTCTGTCCAAATCTAAGGGAAGGATGCAGATGCCTGGGGTGCCTACCCTAAGGAAGGACACAAATGTTCATGGTGCCCACTCTAAAGGAAGGATGCAGACACAGTGGGTAGAGGGAAACTACATTATCCCATGGGCTGGCTCTCATGTAAAAGTAAGGGAAAGAGGTTCCAGGTATACCAAAACACTGAATGGATGTCTAAGAATTACCTGTGCCACTCTATCCTTCCTTGCAGAATCCACCATGTCGGAGCACAGAGTTTCCTTTTTGGATTTCAAATGTGCCCTTTATTAGGCACGTCGTGCTCATAACACTCAGCAATTTCCCATAAGGCTTTTTCTTATGAGACCATCCACATCCAGAAATTAGCAGAGGCAAATCTGCTTCTCATTATCCTTATATCAGTGATTTATACCCTCTTACTTGGGGGAGGGGAGAGTGCCAGAGAAGGTGAGCCATTTGCCATGTTATTAACCCTTCTAGGAGAATGTGCTACCAGCCCTTCTCTGGAGTCAGCGAGGTCATGTTCTAGGACCTCTTTATCTCAATGAACTTCCCCTTTTACTGGTAAAAATGTAGTCAGTTTTCTTGAACTCTTGACACTTTGAGTATCCTATCGATGGTGCTATGCTTTGGGTACAGTTTTTTCCAACAAAAACTCATGTTGAGACGTGGTCTCCAATGTAATGGTGTTGGAAGATGATGAAAGCTTTAAGAGGCATTTGGGTCATAAAGTATCTACCTTCGTGAAGATATTAATGCAGTCTCATGGCAATGAGTGAGTTCTCACTCTCTTGGGACTGGATCAGTTCCTGAGACAGAGCTGGTTGTTAGCAAGCAAAGTTTCCTCTAGCGTTTGGGCTCTTTGCACATCCCTGCTTCACCTTTCACTTCTCCAACATGTTACAATATTGTGTGAGGCTGACGAGATGCAGCCTCTATTATTATGAGCCAAATAAACCTCCATCCTTTACAAATTACCCCCTCTCAGGTTCTCTGGTACAGCATCAGAAATGTACTAATACAGATGGAAACAAATTTCTCAACTCACTTCTTTGCAACCTGAATCATCTTCCTCCAAGTTCCATTATATGTACTCTGCTTCTTTCCAATTATCCTACAATCTTTAGATGTTTCCTCTGTTCATTCACATTCAACAATCAATTAAGCAACATATAATAGAGGATTATTTAATGAGAATAATTTTGTCACAAAAAAATTTACATTTGAAAATACCACTTGTTTCTACAATACATATTCAGAAACATTCCTTACTATAGAATGTCTTTCTTTAAAATATATAGATAGAAGGCTGAACAATAATTTTTGTGCAAGGTATATGTATACATTTGCGTGTATGTATGTGTGTGAGAGAGAGAGAGTAGGAGAAATTTGCAAAGACTGCTTCTTCCATTGAACATTTAGAACACAGAGTTTAGAAAGGATTTTTTCAGAAGGAGCTTAAGGTCTCATGGGAAGAAAGAAATGGAGACTTAGTACCTTTCAAAGTTAGGGAGATGGCTTAGGGGATATTAAGAACAATGAGATCCTTGGAGAATTAAGTTACTCTAAGAATGTTCAATTGGCTCCTGCATTGACATTGGGGTAGGGACAGGGAATATCAGTCTGGAGTGTTAGGTCTGGGGCCTGAATCTTGAGATACTGGAACTTGTCCTATTGTGGCCCCTTCTGTGCTGGATAGGTCCAAAAGAGATGGCAGTGTGAAGGGAAACTCAGGAGTCTGGTCAGAGAAAGATTCAGTGGTTTTGCCTGATTTATTAATTTCTAGGATCACACACACACACTCTCTTCTTGGAGAACCACTACAGTGGGGGTAAGGGTCTGCAGGAAACTTACATGACCCAGCAGACCCAGCATATCAGACATAGGGCTTTAAACATGAGCCATGCTGACAGTGCTGCTTCAGCACGGAGGCTTGGCAGCATCTACTTGATGGAATAAGGTGATGTTTATATAGAAGTCTCATACTTTGGTTAAGTATGATCCTGAAATATATTGGCTAATTCATCATAAGTAATCACAGTGATTTTGGAAATTGTCTGCTCTGACGCTTGTGACAATGGCATGAAGGAAATGCTAGCCTGGCCAAGTCACTGCTGACACAGGTGGTCCTTCTCTTGAATCTTTTGTACATAGAACATTCCTTTACTGGAATCACTCACGAAGAAGCAGGTATAACCTTTGGGGAGTTCATTCCCTTCTGACACTGACCCTGGTGGTATCAATACTTTTTCTGATGCCATTTGTATCATTCTCCAGTCAAAAAATGCATGCCTTCACCAAAATGAGAGGAAAACAAGCAGGATTCATGTGTCAGACATTAGTATAATTAACTGTTGCATTTATGTCCCCCAAAGTGATAAGTACCTGGGACATTTGAGTTCATTTTTATGTGGGCATGGGGGAGCCTGAGGATAGCTCTCAGGATCAGCCGTAAGATAGTTGATTTTTCATTAGAAGCTGTAATGGTAAAAACAAAAGAAGTGAAGAGTAATGTATTTAAAGCATCAGAAGGAAAATGGAACAATCAACCAAGAATTCTATGTCCAGCAAAATTCTCCTTCAAAAAATGAAGGAGAAATTAAAAAACCTTCTCAAATGAGCAAATGCTGAGTTTGTTAATGATAGCCTGGCCTACCAAGAATTAATTCTTAAGTGTTGTATTTTTATACATTGGCAAAGTACCTGGAAAGGAAATAATTAATAACATAATCCAATTTATGAGAGTACCAAAAGAGAATGAAATGCTTAGGAATAAACTATTTAATGAGGGCAGTTAAAGACTTGTACCCTGAAAACTACAATATACTGATTAAAGACATTGAGAATATATAAATAAATAAAAGACTTTCTATGTTCATAGATTAGAGGATTTGAAGTTCTTAAAATGTCCATACTTTCAAAAGTGATCCATAAATTCAACGTTATTGTCATAGAAATCCCAATGGCATTTTTTACAGAAATAGAAAAAAATCCTAAAATGCATATGAAACAGTAAGAAACTCAGTCAAAAATGATCTTGGCGAAGGAGAACAAAGAAGGAGGCACAACAGTTCTTGGTTTCAAAATGTATTACAAAGCATACTAGCTATTATCATGTTATCAGGCATTAGATTTTTTTTAGGAATCCCTATCTATTAATAGATATTAGGCATTATTAGTTACTGTTACCTGAGACCTTAGATGGTAGGTATGAGTCATAGTTGTATTAGTTTTCTTTTGCTACTATAACAAATTACTAGACAAGTACTTAAAATAAGACACATTTCTTATCTTATAGTGCTGTAGGTCAGAAGTCCAACATTGGTATTGGGATTAAAATCAAGATGAAGACAGTGTTGCATTCTCTTCTGGAGGATCAAGGGGCGAATCCATTTCCTTGACTTTTCCAGCTCCTACAGGCTGCCTGCATTCCCTGCCTCATGGCCCACTCATCCTCATCCTACATTACTCTGATCCCTCTGATGTTTCTCCTTCTGCTTTTAGGACTGTTGTGATTATATTAGGCCCATCCAGTTAATACAGGATAATGTCATTATTTTGAGATCAGATAGTTAGCACTCTTAATTCTATCTGCAACTTTATCTAACATATTCACAAGTTCCAGGCACATGGACATTTTGGGGACTAGGGGTGGATATTATTATGCCTATACAAGCTAAGCACTTACTCTGTGCTGGCCATTGGATTAGATGCTGTGTTTATAAAGAGTACTAAATGTCAAAAGGTTTCTCAGTCTAGGATATGGTCAACAAATAAAACAATGCAAGACCGTGATAGAAATAATCATAGGATAATAACAGAGTATCTATCTCAGCTTCTGTTGGAGGTGGATAGCATAGTAGAAGGTTTTCTGAAAGAAGAGATATCTGATATTAGTTCCACATCACAAATTTCTGTGTGTGAGTACATGAATGAATCTAGGAGCAAATGATGGAGTGAAAAAGTGGATGACTTAATATGTATCCACTAGGTAGAGAATTCGTTCAAGTAACCCATTTCCCAAATGTGCCCCAAACATGGCAAATTTCCTTCTGGTATTGCTCGTCTATTTATATCTCCCAATAATCAGAAGGCAGATGGCAGCCGAATGGGAACTTCATTTGCTAAATACATGTTGAGGGCCTATTATATGCCAGAACATATGCTGGAGATCAAAGCTGAAATGGTGGACATAGCATATAAGGTCATTCATTGCCTTTTTGGTGCTTGCAGATCTGCAGAGGAAGTATGGAAGTATTCACGTAAAAACTACTTAGGAACTAGGCTTGTGAATCTGTCCAAAGAGGTGATGCTTTTCAGATCCCAAGTCTTACAGGAAGAGAACAAATCTTCTGTCTCCCCAAAATCCTGATGAACAACAGATGTAACCCTGAGGTTTGTCATCACAAACCCAAGCAACGGAAAGTTCACGGCTCAATAACTTGGGTGTAGTTCTGGCTGAGGAGCTCCCACGCCTGTGACAGAGCTGCTACAAACCACAGGAACCACTGCATTACCCTGTTCATGACCCCCGGTCTTCCCATGGCTCTTCCCCCAAAAGTGGCCAGCTACTGGCTCTGCTTCTAATCTCAGAATTATTCTCTGATCCAGAGTTAGGGAGTTTAATAGACCAACTGCTTATGGATTACCATAGAAGCCTGGGCATCATTTTTATGCTGTTTGCATTGGAAATTCCTCTGCAAATAACTTTTAAGTGAATTATAGTTAATATTCTAGAATATAACCATCACAGATGAGGGAAGACTCATAGGAAGTTAAAGCATATTTCTTATAGAAAAAGAAAATTTCACAGTTGTGTTATAATGAGAATATGAATAATAAGCCTTTTCATTTACTAAAAGTTTTACTGTTTAAGAAGAATATTCAGATTTTTCAAATCATTTGATCCTTACAGTCATCTTGCTAGTGACTATCATTTTCATCTCCTTTTGAAGAGTGAGAGTATTGAGGTGCATAAAGATGAAACGATGAAGCCCGGATGACACTGAGATTCAGGCACTTGTCCCCAAAACCCCACTGTCACCTCTGCGCTGTGAGGAAGCCTACAGACACTTTCCTCTTCAGTATGAAGGAGCCTCTTTCTAGTCTTTGTTGTCACCATTGGAGAAATGAAACTCACGCCCTGATATGTCTGAAATGTCAGTTTCTTTCCTCAAAGCTCAACTCTGTTTCCATGTGCTTAATGAAGTCCTCTTTCTCTAAGCCTGGAGAAATGTATTTAACCTTCACCACCACAGACATTACTTCATGACACAGCCTTTGTGTCCTTATTGCTGTCACTGTTTATGTATTTGAGATTCTCTTCCTGAAAATGGTGATCACACCTGCTTTGTTCATTGCTGTGTCCTCAGGGCCTTGCCAAGTAGTGGAACATTATAGACACTTAATACTGAAGGGATAATGGTAGTTCCTCAAGACCTGGTGTAGTTTATTGTTCTTCACACTGGGAATAAGTGAATGAATAAGGGGTGAGTAATTGGATGAGTGAGTGGATGTGTGAGTGCACGAGTGAATCTATGAGCAAATCATGGAGTGAAAAAGTGAGTGAAGTAGACACACTGCCTCTATTGAGATTGGGGATTTAGTCATGAATGTTTTGCAAGTGCAAGTATTTGTAAAGAGAATTGGGTACACCTGTGTGAGGAGGCTCAGCCTCTTATTGTGTCCCACAGACACTTAATTATGAAGTATTCTGGAATTTCATGATTTATACCCATATTATGTTGGAAATACTGGGTACAAATTGAGAAATTATTTTATCTGTACGTCAAAGAAACTTAGAAGTTCTTCACCTGAAAACTGTATCTAATTAAGCCCCTTTAATCAGGGCTGAGCATTATTCACATGACTGCAATGCTCTTAGTAATTTATAACCAATTACCGAATTCTATCTGTAGCAAGCAGAATGGTAAATGGACATAGCACTTTCAGGTTAACAGATCCTTGCTCAAATCCAGCTCTGCCACTTACCAGCAGGGTGATCTTGGATGAGTTACTTGACCTCCCTAAATACCAATATCTTCATCACAACATAAACTCAGTGCTTTCAACCTCGCAGAGTCATTGTGAAGACTAAAAGACTGATCATAGGTAAACCACTGGGAACAGAGCCTGAGACAGAATAGGTACAAACAAGCCTTTGCATCAACCGCCTCCACACTTACGTTGCCACACCAGTGTTTGCTGAATGTATTCCTTAACTTTTTCCTAATGCTCAGTTGCAAACATCTTTAAAATGCACAAATAGTATTAAAAATGTGTGCTTGTGTGCTGAGCTATTGAACTATGGCTTTTCATGCACAGAAACAAGCTGGGTCTGAGGGTTTCTACTCTGTTAGTGGAAGGTGAGCAGAGAGGGAGGGAGAATTAGTACAAACTTCCATCTTTGGGATGCTGCTCTCTCGTGAAATACTTGGGTCCCAAATCTGAGAAAGCAAAACCTTCTTCACAGCAGTGCTGCGTAGCTACGTTGATGACAGCAGAACATTTTCAAAATATTGTTTGCAATGCATTATTATCATAAAAAATACCACATTTCATACTCACAGGCTAGTCTCCACCACTAAATATAAGTTTTCATTTCTCCGCCACAGATCTCTGAGTTGTTCTGTACATAAAGACAGCAGTATCTTGGGCAGATTTAGGGACTGACAATCCACTTTTCTTTCTTGTTGTTGAAATGAACTCAAGAAAAACCTTCCCCCTCTAGAGAATGTGGGGACTTAGAACGTGTGGCTCTCTCTAGATTTCAACCCGTGAGAGTCCAGAAGCCCCAGGTCCCTGCTCTGTTTTCTCCTCTGAGCCCTTTGGAATCTTCCAGAGTAAAATTTCTAAATTGGCACAAAAGGATCTCTTTGGCATCAAATCATTCTTATGAAACAACGCACTGATGAGTTAAATGAAACAATTCGGAAAAACACCGATTAAATTTCCCATTAAATACCCAAGGGCTTAGAAATTAAGCAAAACTGCTTGGCACTATGTAGTCTGGATTTTAACAAGCTCAAAATGTTTTAAAAATCATTCAAGATGTTTTGACAAACAGAGAATGCCCCTATGTTCATCCCTTTGCCTGAACTTCTCTTTTTGTCTGTACAAGGGAAAACAGAATTAGGTGATTAGCCAAGTGTCCCAGGAAGGGTTTCTTCCCATCAAATATAATAATCCCTAGTTCTTGTTTTAATACTCACTGGCTTCCTTGTTCTACTGAAAGTGATGGACCTATTTGACTTTATTTTTTAAAAGAAGCAAAACTAAATAGTATTGACTAGCACAAAGCAATAATCTTAAAAACTGAGGTCATATTTTCAAAGGCAAAAAGTAGAAATAATTCCAGTGATGTGAATCGAAACTGTAATGTTGCCTGGCCTAAGAAGCAGATATAATAAATGTAAAATTCCTCCACTACCTTCTACCTAGAATTGCCCCTCTGGATTCCCCAATGTCATGAACACCAGCTGTCTGGGACCCTGACGATGACTTGTCTGCTCCACGAGGGTTGTGTTGCTGGGCAGGAAATAGAAAAGTCCAGAGACAACATGTGATTGAGTACAAAGAGTGTAGAATGATGAGTCAGCACTCTGAGCCTCAGCTCCAAATTACTACTGCCCTGATCGGTCACCAGGAATAGGTCAGGTTTTACACAGAAGTCAGCATCCTAGAAAAAAAAGCACCAGAGGGTTGAGAATCTCTGATATAACCCCCAGTTCTGGAGTATTCTGAGATAGAATCAGGTTGCATGATTTGTGCCTCCATAGATGAAGAGCATATTTTTAATACTTACACTGACGGATATATTCGGGTCAACAATTTTTTAGTTTAATATAACTTTCATATCTATACCTATTTCCATCTATCTGATCTTCAAAATTGTCTTTCTCCTTCATGCATCCATGGGACTATTACTAATAATACTCAGCCCATTCATCTACCCATCTAATTTTCTCTGCATCATGCAATTTGCAAAGCGTATTTATTTTCACATCTTCTTCTCATGACTCTGAAATGGATAAATTAACTCTGTCCTCAGATAATGCTAAAGGAAAATCCTACTTCTCAAGGTGAATTCAAGGCGACATTGCTGATAAGTGTCAAAACTGGGACCGAACTCAGGTCTTGGGCTACCGTTCCCCAAATATTTTCTTTATAACAGCGACTGGTGTCATCCAATCACAAATCCATTCTCTGAGGCTGTAAAGGGATATAAAAGGTCACAGCTTTGAGCCCTGGAGCAGCAGCAAGGCAGTAGTCTCTTTCCTGAGCAAGTTGGATGATCACCAAGCTGAGAGTGGTGAGACCCAGCCTTTCCCTGGCAACTCAGTGAATCAATACGGGAGAAAGAGTTTCCATTGTCTATTCCCAATTCCCCACTCATGTCAGCAACCAAGCTGGGTTGGTTTGGGTTTTCTCATGGCAGTCAAAGTAGATTTTGAGATTTAAAGCCAAGTTCATGCTGGAGAACAAGGAGCCACACCTTTTCCTTGTCATTTTACATGTTCTGTAAACTCCCTGCAGCTGTGAAATCAGGAAGCTGTGAGGCACCCACGTGGTGTCAGAGAGTCAGCGTTGGTGTGTGACAGCACATTGAGACTGGTGACAAAGCCGTAGAGATGAGCACCACATAACAATAATTGTGAACAATCACACAATAGGGCAGATATTGATCTTGCTTCACAATCTACAAACCCTTTTCATATTTATTATATGACTTAGTCTTCTCAGAATAACCTGTGAGGCAGGAGGGGTAAGATTGCTGTTCTCACTTCACAGAGGAGGAAAGTAAGAACTGACCTTGTGGCACCCACCTAGTTGCCTGGATGGGAGGCTGTATGGGAGGCTGGATGGAAGGCCCTCGCCCCCACCTCCCTGTCACAGCTCTTCTGTCACCCACTCCTGGTGTCCCCCCCAGCCAACTACACATCAAATCCATCCACTTGTCTGCATATGCCCTGCCACAAATGTAGTCAAAACACCATCTGCTCTTGGCTGAATCTTTGCAGCAAGGTCTTAATGGGTCTCTCTGGGTTTTTTCTGCTTTCTGAAACCCAGGTGAGCTCTCCAGTCCTTGGTCAGTGCAGCACCGACCTCTGGAACCCCGACTCTCAGCCCCGCCCTGCCGCCCTCTCCCCGGCTCACTCTTAGGGCTCTTTCCTTTGCCCCCTCTTCCTTCAACTCTCAAACTTCCTGTGCTGTCTCTGGCCTCAGTGTCTTCCCACATGTCATTCCCCATGTTGGGGTGTCTTTCTTGGCCCCCTTCTCTTCTCACTCCCATTTCTCTTTGCTGTAACTACTTATCTTTCTGTCCTATATTAATGTCACTTTCTGATTTTCCCCCCACAAAATTGCCACCTACAGAGTCTAAGCCTTAATTGGGCACCCAGCTGACGGAGCACCGAGGACCGCAGCTCCCAGGCTTCGCACGTGGCAGGACACCAGCAGCACATACTGTCATGGTGCTGGAGCTCCTAGAGGCTCTGAGACAAGACTGAGTCCGTCTCAGAACAATGGACTTTGCATCAAACACTTTTATGACAATGAACCCGGAGCCCACCTAAGCTCTGAGACAGAGAAGCAGAACCCATTCAAAATCCTCTCCATTTAATCCAGGATTTCTCATCTTTGGCACTACTAATATTTTAGAATATATAATTGTTTCCTGTTTGGGGTTATCCTGTGCCTTTTGAGTTGGCCTTTAGCAATTTCTACCAATCAGATATCAAAACAAACACGCCCCACCCATCCCTCTAGATGTAATAACATAAACGTCTCCAAACCATGTCAAACTTCCTTGAGAGAAGGGGAGTGAACATCTCTCCTGGTTGAGAAGCACTAGTTTTATATAACTTCATATTTTGGGCAAGTTGCTTAATATATCTTATCTATTTTTTCTCACCAGCCAAAACAAAACAAAACAAAATAAAACATCTTTTAACATCTTTCTTAGAATTAATGGAAACATATGTGTGGTATCTAGCCTGGGCCTCGTACAAAGCAGGTGCTAGGAAAATTGGACTGACTAAACCAAATCTTGTTCTCAAAAGCAAAAAACTTTTCTGAAACTCTAAGAGGAGTCGTGCCCGAGTTAGCTCCTGTGACCTCACACTGGAAACCCCCTGTCCCCAAGTCTGGTCTGCAGTGAGAGACAGAAACTTTAATGAGATAAGGCATGCAAGGACATTTTGTTATGCCAGAGAGACTTGTGCATGCCATTTATTTCACAACACAGTCAGATCTCTTCCGAAACACTCTTTCCTCCTGGCCTACAGAAAAGATTATTTTTATGTGCAGTGTAGAGGGAGATTTCTGCGGACAGTGTTTTAGGAGAAACTGTCCCCAAAAGAAGTCCCAGGGAGGTCTCACCTGAGAAAGGTAGCAACGTTTGCATAGAGACAGCACAGATGACACGAACAGGTGAATGGCAAGGGCTTCAGAGGGAGGCAGAGGTAAGGCCGGAGTCTGCTACTCTCTGTATTATCTGCCGCATTAACCACTGAGCTGCATTTGCATCATCACAGGGCTGTTGTAAGGAATAAATAAATTAGTGGCTGCAGGCCGCTCAGCACAGTGGCCTGCAGCAATCACATAGCAAATGCAAGCGTTAATAATATCAAGTATTATTATATTAACTTTTGCTTTTACTGTTTATTAAATTATTACCATCATCATTAGTGGCCAGTGCAGTTTAAAGGGCATTATCCTTACTAATGTTAAATCTGCCACCTCTCAGAGCCAGCAGAGCTCCATCTCCTGGATTTAATAGGCTGTGAAATAAGCAGGCGGCTTCAGCCCACTTCTCTCTGAGATGGGCTTAAGGTCCCTTTTGGCTAAAAATCTGTGTAGTTTTTTGGTCCCTGGACTTCAAAGTGGCCTTATCTTTCTTGGCAGGTTGGGTTACTGGTAATGCTGAACATTTTTCTGTCATACCCATTGCCAACGTTGCAATTTGGGAAAACAAATAGGGATTTGCAGATAGTAACTTTCTTCATCTATCGATAGCCTGAGATAACTCATGGCTAGGTTTAGACAAATGCAAAAATGTGCATTTAGTTTTGACTTGGATTCATTCCTCATGAATATTAGTCATTTCAGCCTAAAAATGCAAGCACTTCCCCATTTCAACAGATGGGAAGATGGACTGTGAAATCACACTACAGCACAGGGAGAAAACACAGAGTTTGAAATTAAATTTAAGGATAAGTCTTGGCACTGGGACGAAGCATGCACCATCATATATTTCCCTACAAAATAAGGAATGCACTCTTAGGTGTGGCCTGCCTTCTTGCACAAACAATGGGATGGAAATATGAGAAATATGTAGCAACCATGTTTGGTTGCTGATTTAACTCCCTGTAGGAGTATTTTGTGCAGATAACTCTTCATGCAGAATTTCCTTTTATTGAATGCCCAAATCAGAGACTGGATCGGCATCTGTCATGGTCAATTGCTAATGATGAAAATATGAATCTGGGGCCCTGCTACTCCCCTGCTACTCTCTCTTCTACCCGGGTACTGTTGGCATTTCAAAGCTGCTAAGGCCACTGTTGGTGGCTCCCACCAGCATGGCAGAGAATAGACCAGGGCTGGACCAGCTCGTGGCATGTGGGGGAGTAGAAGTGGGAGAGAAATGAGAGAAAAGGAGAAAGAAAATGAAAATTAAGAAAATAATTAAAGCCCCCAAACTTCAAATTCATGCTCTTTTTACTCCACCACAGTGATCAAAGGAATTTAGCAACAACAACAAAAATATACTCTTGGTGCCTCTGTCGAGTATTTGTTAATTGCTAACTGGGTATCAGACACTTTTATGCTAATGAACCCACAGCCCACCTAAGTTTGAAGTGATAGAGAGCTCTAATTCATGTAGTTTTTCCAAAGATTTTCATTAACTGGTGTATCATCGTGCTGATGGCACAATAATATCTACCCTGTCAGAATAAACAAAAGGCCATAAAAGATCCTAAAGTTTCTTTTATATTAAGAAATTATGATTTTCATCATAATTCCATTGAATCTATTTCTATTAACTTTGGAATTAATTGATCAGCAGCATATTCTATGAACTGTGTCTAGTAATCCCTTAACATGTTATTGATTATATAAAAATTTCCACTGATTTTTCAGTGACAAAAATAGCTTCTTAGAAGTAGTTCTGGTTAACTAAAGATCACACAGAAAACGTTTTTAGAATAATAAAACTACAGCAGTTTATTTTTGCGAGAGGTTGTGGAGATAATTTTGTCTGAACACACCTCCATTTATTGATGAAATAAAGGAGGAAAAAAGTACTTTAAGAACAATTTTATTGAAAATATTTCTAAAAAGTAGATCAGACAGAACTAAATTTTGTTGAATTTCTCTAATGCACCTAATTTAGACTTAGACACATTTATAAAGTAACCTCTTGTAGTTCTTCTTAGGGTACTTTAAAGCAACTATAATATTTCCCATTTAACAGGTAAGGAAACAGAAGCTGTGAGAAGATAAATACCCCATCCTGGTCACACAGAGTTAATCTCCTGACTTAGAGAGAATTATCACTATGTGTAGTCATAGTAGTAAGAAATCATACCACTCAAATTTTTTCAAGTTTCTCATATCATTAACAAAATACCTTTTATAAAACTATTTTCTCATTTACCTTTTAATGCTAAAAACTAGGTTTAAGATGCTTTTTCCATTGATGTGATGCTTTAAGTGATAAATTGAAATATCAGGTTGTATTTATTTATTAGGTTCCCAGTATCTGTCTCAAATCACTGGCTAGATTGATTGTATCTCTTAATTTTCTTAAAAGAAAAAAATTTTTAATTGTTAAAAGTGAATACTGGATAGTAATTGTCAAAAAGAAAATGTCAGGGAACACACGAGTATAACCAGGATCACTTTCATGGCCTATTTAAGAGGAAACTCTAAGTTTTTATAGCCCTGGCTTAGCTGTAACTGGGTGAGTAATTAGGCTCCATAACATGGTCTAACTGAGCAGATGCCTGTGTGGGTAATACAGTTGTACTAGATGACTTTTCTCCACTCCAAGGCAGCTGACTCAAAATTATTATAGGTGATATTTTAAATACAGATTGCTCCTCCCTAACCTCAGAAGTTTTAATTCAGTAATTTTGGAGTGTCTTAAACATTTATTTTGTACAAAACTGCCCCCAGTTATTCTGTTGTTTAGTCATGTAAGCTCATTGATCATGGTAAGAGCATTCTGTTTATATCAGGTAGTCTATTCAATCAACTGTGAGTTTTCTTGTCACGTTGGTTGCAGACACTGGAACAAATCAGGTAAAATTCAAGTTTCTTATCTATATTATAGATTGAAGGAACCTCGGTGATACCCTGGCCACTGGCAGGGGCCATGCTTCACATGAGGTCATATGTGTGAAAGCATTTTAAACCTTAAAGTCGTTTGAAATGTCTGTGACTTCCGTTGCCTCCTGGCAATTCTGTGGGTAAGAAGAGGTTTTTGAGTGCCTATTCCTTGCCAGGCATTGTCCTTGGTACTTTATCTTCTCAGCCATCACTTTTCATGACTGCTTGAACCAGTTGGGGACAGAACTTTCCCTCTGGCGTCTGCCAGCCTTCTATGTGCCTCTTCCTGAACCCATTAGCTCTGGGTTACCTTTCCTTGGTTACTGACTTTTCACCCAGTTCTTGTGCTCTGTTTGCCTGCTTGGATGAGGCATTTTCTGTGGTCACCTGCTCAGACCCTTGTTCCTTCTCTTCACTCTGCATTCTGTAAAGAGGACTCAGCCCCTCACCTTTTCTTAGGAAACGTTTGGTTCCTGGAATTCCACTATAGACATAGGTTCGAGTATTCTGATTTCTTGGAATGGCCAGACAACCAACCGTCTTCAAGTTAAATATTATTATTAATAATTTTTTTTATAGATGGGAGAAGTGAGCCTGAATGATAACAAGAAACCTGCCTGAGCTCCCAACCAGTAGTTAGAAAAACTGGGATTTCCAGTCAAGACTGTGTGACCCAAATCCTGAGATTGTTCAACTCACCATTCTAGCCCCAAGAAAATGGAAGCTCAGAAGGTAAAAGGACAAGACAGAGTCTTTCTTTGCAGGTATTTTGCTCTACTTTAAAGTAGACTGATTACACTCTGCCTTTGAGAACCATCCCCATTTTGAGGAGTCCTTCACAGATAAATGCCCGCAGTCCCCTATGCTCTGAGGTCTCTGATCCAGGAAGGAAGGTCCATTTTTCTGGTTACAAGCTATGTTACAGACCACCAAGTGTTTGGAATAATTTGTCTATGTTCCACCTAGTTTTCTTTTGTGTTTTGCTTTTTTGTTGTTGTGGTTTGTTTGTTTTTGATTTTTCCAGGCTAACCTTTGGTTTCCCTCCTAAATGTAGAGCATGGTCAGGTCCAGGAGTCCTAAGAAAAGGACTGAGGTTAAGAATAATCACTTTATTGCCCTTTAAATCAATTTTTACAGTTACTTTTTGATTCTTTAATTATGTCTGGCACTTACATTCGCCTATTAATTTATCCTCAAAGCCTCGGTCAAAGCCTGGGACGAAATACTTACTCAGTGACTTAATAAAGGGACTCTTTTAGATTTTTATAATAAGGGTAAAATTATAAGGGGGAGTCTAAATTTGGATAGTATCCTAGAAAGCTCTGCACTACATGCTGTATCCTTAAGTAGAATAAGGGCATGAATTCCAAGTGCAGTTCATTGTCTCTGCAGCAAAACATATTTGGGAGCTCCCACTGCTTGACAAGTTCTCTGCTCCATGCTAAAGGGGAAGAGCACTGGATAAATAAAGTATCTATAGGCATATAAATTACTGTTTATAGGAATAAATTGCTCTTTTTTTTTTTTTTTTTGAGACAGAGTTTCACCATGTCGCCCTTGGTAGAGTACTGTGGCGTCACATCTCACAGCAACCTCAAACTCTTGGGCTAAAGCGATTCTCTTGCCTCAGCTTCTTGAGTAGCTGGGACTACAGGCACCCGCCACAAAAGCCCAACTATTCTTTTTTTTTTTTTTTTTGGTTACAGTTGTCATCGTTGTTTAGTTGGCCTGGGCCAGGCTCGAACTCTCTAGCCTGGGTACATGTGGCCAGAGCCCTACCCACTGAGTACAGGCATGGCCTAGAATAAATTGTTCTTAAAGACTACTGCTTTCTGAGGCTATGTTGCCTGTGTCCTAGATGAAACCTGGGATGATGGGGTCATTGGGGAGACTTGGAATTAGTTACAGGGAGCAGACATCAGTGTTAACTCCTGTGGTCAGGGAAAACTTTGTTTCCAGGAAGAGTGGAGGAAGTCTTGGTGAAAGTCCTTGCTCAGCACATAACAGGATGAAAAACTTGCCTTGCTGATGTGATGTCTTCTCCTGAAAAAAGTGAATAAATAAACCTGTTACATACTTTTGGGGCATAGACTGAGGACTGAGGGTAAGTTTTTGTTGTTGATCAGGATTTTTTTGCCAGGTTAGAGCCCTAACCCTTGGAGCTCAAACTCAATTATTCTGCCCCCCAAGGAAAGGTCCTCATCGGCTCATCATAGTGGGAGCGAAACTCATTTAGCCGTACATAACTTTTCCTGTGTTTAAAAGGCCTTTATGTTTCTTTCAACTCCTTAAACTTTCAAAGGGAGGGGAAAAAGCATGTTTAGTTGCTTAATATTTCTGTATATCTTAAAGGACCCTTTATATTTATCATCAGAGACACACCAAAGCACATTACAAGTAATGTAAGCCAGCTGGTGCTTTGCAAGCCAAAGTCAGTTGATGGTTTAAGAGTAAAAACCATCTTTTTGTTAACATTTTTCTATAGCACATCACCAAAGAATGCATGGCGCCTTTTTGCATCTCCCAGAAAAGAACTGTCTTTTAGCCCCTTTCCTCATGTTTCTGAATACTTCTAGGATATGAAGAATTGATCAGGTTTCTTTTGGTAACTCCTTCAAAACTGTCTAAACTATCTTCTGAGCATCAGCAAAGCTTTTTAAAATAGATATTTGTGGATTCTCCAAAGCTACCTACTTAGTTTATATCTGATAAACTTGCATAGGGTTAATAAACCTTACCTAGAACATAAGCTAACCCGTGTCTTCTGCTCTGGACCAAACATTAGTGACTGTCAAAACAACTCAGAATGACTATTAGAGAATTGGCATTTTCACTATGTCTTTATATCTCAAATTTCTGATTGAGTCTGGATCTCATTCATTAAAATTACCTTGAAATTCAAAAGAGAAGCCAAAAAGATGCATCCAGCCATTCTATATCCATATCTATACACATATTTTCATGAATGTAATGTAAGGCCCAACCCAAACACTGGCTCCTCCAAGGTACCCATTCTATCTTGCATTATCTCTCCTTCCACCCTGCTCCAGACTAGTTCAGAGGGAATTTCATGTAATTTTATTATATCTTATTATCTGACTATGAGCTACTCAAAAAGGCCAGTGTTCTGCTTGATTAATTGCAACATCGTCCACCTTTGTAACCACCACACAACTGGAGAATAATTCTGAAATGTCAGAATACCTAGAACTTTGTGGGAAGAAATTACAAGTTTGAATAAAGTTAGATGAGTGAAAAAATAGCTCTCAGTTGAGTTTTTGTTAGATACACAGACCTATCTTTGGAGCTAGATACACGAAAGGAAAAACATGACCATCAAGTATAAAGCAGTTGACTTCAGTGTATGTAAAATGTTCCCCGCAAAGTTCTTCTGAACGTAACCCTTAGATTGAAAATCTTGCATGTACAAAGGTTTGTCTCTAGAAGAACTTTGCTGGGAAAATTTTACATGCACTAAACTTAATTATCTAATTTCATCTTCTCAACAATTCTGAGGAAGTGGTTACTACTCACATATGACAGATGTATAAACTGAAATGCAAGTAGTTGCAATGCTGACTTGGAACTTTATCAGCACTCATGAATTTAAATGCTGTGCTTTTCTCTGTGCTATAAGAAGTAAGATTTAGAGGGAGAGGGTGAATGATGTGATAGAAGGTGCCAGAAAAGGAATACCACACCATTACTTGCCCCACTACCCTTCTCCTGCTGTAAAGAACTATTTTAAGCATGGAGGAAAAATAGTACAATTCTACTTTAGCCTCAAAGGGTCTAGTACTGACAGCTTTATTGGGGGGGGCCTCCCTTAAGGAGAGGGTTTTAAACTCCCAGAAGTCCAAGGATCCCTCTTGCTCCTGGACACCAGGCATGTCTTGGAGCAGGAAAGATGGTGTAGAAAGACCCACTGGAAAAGGGAAAACGTTGATTCGGTGTAATGTGATGATTTCCACTGGTGCAGCTGGAGGGAGACATGGGTTCTGCCAACATCCGCTGACTTCTCTTTGTGCCAACCTCCCAAAATAGAAACCCCTGAGAGAAACCAGGAGCATCCCTCAGAAACACAAGAAGTCTGCCTGAGGTTTGGTTACATGTGAAGATTATACAGCGAGCATCTCGGCTTCTGCTGGCTTCCCGCTGTGCTGAGTTCCCACTAGGCTTCCTCCTACTGGTCTCCCACCCACTCAGCATCCAGATGCGCTCTTGGTGATGAGGTTTCTCTTAGAAACACTTTCTATTCTAGAAAAATATGAAATCCATATTTTGGCAAGTAGTGCCACTTGCAATTTTCTATCTTCCCACAGATTTTATTTTGTTTAAATAAAGTCTTTTCAATGAGGAGGGATTATTTGCCCACCGAAGTGAACAGGGGGCAACACCCACCCCAACAAAACCCTAGACAGAGATGATGGCATTGCCAGTTCGTTTGCTATTCCAAGTGACATTTGCTCAGATGTTTGCTGTACAAACATAGTTACGCATGAAATAAAGTAAAAAGAAAAAAAAATGAACAGCAGTTAGTGGTTGGATGTTATTTCCAGTTTGGAACCACTGACTGGGCAACTATAGAAAACTCTTTCCTCTGTTATTACAAAATAACAGTTTGTGGATGGTGAAAAGAAAATACAACTGAATTTTCTTTTAACTGCGACTACAGAAGCTCATATATCTATCATTACCACCACATTACAATACACTGTGGGAGAAGGTCATCATAACTTTAGAGGGGTTATTTCCATCCACGTCTCTCATCCTCTCAAAATGGTTATACTGGGGCCAGGCTGATGCCAAACGCTATGCTAAAGAAAACACACCAGATGAAGTGAGCTAATTAGAGACAATGAGATGGCAGCGAAAGGTCAAGTCATGGGACCCCGGACCAAAGCAGGTTTTACCACAATGCACTCCAATAATACAGCACCAAGACCAGCCCTGCTTCTTCCCTTTCAGCCTCCTCTTTGTGTTCACTTCTGATTTTCTTTATACACTATCCTTTATCCAAGGACCTGTAGTCATTGTCAGTATCCAAGGAGCCAATCTAGCAACAAAAAAATTCCTTCATCTCTGCCCTTCAGGGAATTTTGTGATTACATCCTTTTACTGAAAATAATGATGATGATGATGATAAAACAATACTATCAATAAAGCATTTTTACTGGATGCTAACTTTATGCCAAGTAATATTCTTAATTAAGCCGTATAATGATCCTATGAGGTGACAATGAGATACTTCCTTTGTACCTTAGTCACAGGTCTAATTGAACTGTCTTCAAATGGGACTGTAGGTTGGAAGGATCTGAGATTATGTAGTCACCACATCCTTCTCATCCAGTACAGTTAGTCCTTATTCAATGCATGTGAAATGAAACTACTGTCCATGGGACGCCCCATGTTCCAGAATACTGCGGGTATGGTGATCAAGTTTGCTCTAAATAACTAATAAAGACTACACCAAAAGAATCAGTATGCTTAAACCAAAGAGAAGCCAGCACATCAGAATGTTGCTCAAGTTCACCTTATGATTTGGCTGGCCATCTTCAAAGGTTATGCAGGACGACTAATGTTTTCCAAAGGCTGTATCTTCATAATTTTACTCAATTTACAAGTACGGTTTTTGGATAAAATATGCATGGATGACTTCTGTAAGATGCACATTCATCAGCCCATTGCTGTAACATTCAGGGACACCTAAATTTTTTAACAGTTGGAGGACATGACCTCAAGTCAGACCCCTGACATTGACTTTGCTCTTAATGGGCAAATCTTATTGTTAACTGTAGTCACCATATCTTCCTAGTTCCTATTCCTTCTATCTAACTGTATTTTTGTACATATTGACCAACCCCTCTTTAACTTCTCTCTCCCTTCCAACCCTCTGATAATCACCATCCTATTCACTACCTCCATGAGATCAGTTATTTTCCTTTCTACATATGACAAAGAACATGTGATATTTGTCTTTAAGTTTCTTAACTAACATAATGACCTCCAGTTTCATCCATGTTGCTGCAAAGGACAGAATTTCATTCTTTTTTATGACAGGATAACATCCCATTATGTATTTATGCCACATTTCTTATTCTTTCATTCATTCATGGGCACTTAGGTTGATCCCATAGCTGTGAACAGTGCTCATTAAACACGGGAATGCAGAACTTCTTTGATAATACTGATTTCCTTTCTTTTAAATATATACCCAGGAGTGAAATGGCTTGAGGTCAACTAATTTGAACAGTTGCTTATGAGAAGAAGTTTGAAATAAAGTATATTCTTATCTAGAAATAAACTTAGTTTTAAGCAAATTAAAGTGGTTCTATAATCACCATAAATGAGGGGGAAGATTTGAGGGGGAAGGGAAGAACTTAAGCTTAATATAAAATCTTTATGTATTTATTTATTTATTTTTATTAAGTCATTTGTACGTAGATCATGAATACATTTATGCCATTATGAGATTCAATGTGTTGATTATTTGTACAAATTGGAGTGCTTACAGCCTACTAATCAGTATAGCCTTCACCTCATTTACCCAATTACAGCTTTAAGACATTTGTGTTCTACACCTGACAAATCCAACTTGTACTTGCAATATGCTCCATAGATGTGGTCCCCCTACTAACCCTCCCTCTATCGACCCGCCCCCCTTCCTTCTCCTCTCTCTCCCTTTTTCTCCTTCACCCTAGGCTATAGTTGTGTTTCATTTTTCATATGCAAGTGTGAGTGATTATAAATTGGTTTCACAGCAGTACTGAGTACATTGGATTTTTTTTTTCCATTCCTGAGGTACTTTAAAGAATAATATTTTCCATCTAAATTCAATGATGATAAATAACTCATGTTTGCCTATATAATGAAAACTCAGTGAATGTCTGCAATCATAGTTTTGGCATCATAAGCTTTTGACAAAAATAAAATTTAAAGTATATTACTTTTATAATATAAAAGCAGACTAGTTACCATATTAGATTGACCTTTTCTCTTATTAGTCCAAATCAGTGAGGTTCAACTAAATATCTGGAAATCTATAGAAGAGACCAGATGTTAAGAAATGAGGAAACTAGGAAAACCCTGAATTTCACATAATTTCTAGCTCACTTGTAAAGACTCAAAGGGAATAGCAATCTTCCTATAAGTATCGAAAAGAACAGTCAGACAAGAAGGTAGGGGTGTTTATAAAAGTAAGGGGGAAGAGAGAATGGAAAAGGCAGTCATGTAAGTTTCAAATTAGAATACCAGTTTGAGTGAAATCAACACAATACACAGGTTATAATATAAAGGCATGCACAGATGCTGGGAAGCGTAGTGGAGAGGGAGAGATAAAGTGGAGGTGGTTAATGGGTGCAACAATATAGTCAAATAGTCAGATAGAATGAGCAATATCTGATAGCACAACTATCAAAGTGTGACTATAATCAACAGTAAGTTAAGGTATACTTTAAAAAGAGTACAATTGGAATATTTCTAACACAAAGAAATAATAATTGCTTGAGGTGAGGAATACCCTGATTACCCTGATTTGATTAATTCATATTATATACCTGTATCAAAATATCACTGTACCTTATAAACATACACATAATTATGCACCAATATTATTAAATTAAAAAATGTAAGTGTGTGCATTATCCATTTTTTTCCTTCAACTTTTTCTGTTGCCACCTTTTTTCTTTTTTGTCTTTTCAGCTCTTACTAAGATCTCTACTTATCAATACAGGGAAGAAGTACTTTCTAATTTATGTCCCATGGGACACTGGTTTCACAGGAAATTAATAAGCGCTAAGGTACAGCAGGATACAAGGAGCTCTATGATCAAATAGGTTTGGCACATTCCTTGTTAAATTTATACAAATTTGCTTATTGCAACATTTCTTAAAATCTTGAGTATGTTAATATGCATTTTGAATCTCTGAGGTAAGCAAGCACAGTATACGCTCACACTGTTTTCTGAACAAATTTGGCCCAGAATATTTTTGCACAATAAGTTTTAGGGACTACTGTCCCAATAAAGAGAATTTATGCTATGTTGTTTTAAGTATTAAACTATAAAGGAAGCTGGAGATCTGATAGTAAAATGTAGAGTACGAACTCACATGTTGGAAGGAATCTTAGTCAGTTTCAAAGGTTGCTTGAACAACAGCCCAGTGTTTTAAAACCACCTGTGACAGAGGATGAATGATTTTTGTTTAATTTCATATAAATAACTTATTCGGAATCAAACTTTTATAAAATTCAGTAAAAAATGTATTATTTAGAACACAAGAAAATAAAGACATAAAATACAACCCATTTTTTAAATTTAGATTCAGCAGACAGAATTAGTCTGCACAATTGCAGTTGAAATTTCTAAATTCAGAATTTCAGTTTCTATACTTTATCATTGTAAACCTATAACAAAGAGTTTCTGACCAGCAGCAGTCATATTGGGATCCCTATTTCAAGTAACCCCCAGTCAGGGCGTGTGTATGGAGCAGTGCTGATACTGTGACCTGCCATGTGGATTTTGACAAAATGTTTTTTCACAATTCCCCAAACTCACTGGTGTGTAGCCAGTGAAAATAGCAGCAATGCCTTTGTGACTAGATATATTTTTGTTTAAAAATTGGAACCGACAATGATTTCATGAGACTGTCACATGATATATACTTTTTCTCCCCACTTTTACCCATCTCACACACTAACGGAGCACAAAAAAGATGTGTAGAAATTTCAGAGTTTGATGCTGGCTTTTGTTGTTGTTTTGTGTTTTTGCAATTCCAGTCACAAGACTCCCTTTCCAGGTCACAACAGCAGATTATTTTGTTGCCATTGGTTTCTGGGTCTCCAACTAGCTGGGTGGCAATCAGTACCCATAACATGACTTGGCCACCATGCTGAGTGTGATCAGCTAGAGTTCAAAACTTTCTCTCATGTGCCCCCATTGAGGAGTCTCTGGAGTCTTTTCTGCCTCATCATCAGAGACCCAGGGCTTCATTTCTCTTTTTCCTCAAGTAGTAGGGCTTCTGTGCTTCCCTGTCTCTCCAAAGAGATGTCCTAATGCTTGATAGCCTGATCTCTTGTTTGGGTGACCAGTCATCCATTTTCTCCTGCTATGCCTCCTTCATATTCTGCCTCCTATGCCATTTGCTGATAATTCAAATTATCTTCACTTACAAATCTTAACTTTTATGCTACAGGGACAAGAGAAGGCAACCAGTCTTCCCAGAGCTGCTCAGACTAATGACTTTGGTAGAGGAATGTTAGCCTTTATATGTCAACAGAGGATAATTTAAATCAGAGAACCAAAGGGCCACAGAAGCAATGAAGAGGGAATGTCATATACACTTTATTTGTTTTTTTCTTATTATAGACATGATACAAAAATTGTCTAGTCATAGAGAATTAGCTCAGTGAGTAGGGCACCAGCCACATGCACCGAGGCTGGCAGGTTCAAGCCCAGCCTAGGCATGCTAAACAATAATGAAACTGCAACAAAATATAGCCTAGCGTTTTGGCAGGTGCCTGTAGTTCTAGCTACTTGGGAGGCTGAGGCAAGAGAATTACTTAAGCCCAAGAGTCTGAGGTTGCTGTGAGCTGTGACGCCACAGCACTCTACCAAGGGTGACATAGTGAGACTCTATCACAAAAAAATAAAAAAGTCTAAGTCATATTTTTATTGGAGTTCTTCATTTTGTACCCAGTTTTGAACATCCAAGTTAAGTTCGACATTCTCAAAAAATCAGCTTGCCCACTGCTTTCTTTACATCATGAGAAGGTGTAATATTAGCATTTTCTAAATAATACTAATATACATTACCTCAAGCTAATGAGCATTTCTAGTTTGACTATTATTTTTGCAGGAAGAGGAAAAAATAATGGATATGTATCCATATCAAATGCTGAGATGAGCAACATTTCTTTTCTTCTGAAAATCTATATAAATCAGGAAAATATTAAAGCCACAGATAATGTTAAGAAATGGTCTGCTATTCTCTGTTCATATTTCACGCCTTTCCTCAGTAACTTCCAATGGCATACATTGGTAATTCCACGAAAATAATGGTAAGGAAGAGGCAGGCTTTAAGGAGAGAGGTGAGAAGTTTGTTTATAATTTATCAAGATAAAAATACGGATAAGACTTTTTGTTGTTGTCTTTTATAAAGTCTCACAGATTTTGGAAGTGAAATACAGACATCAATCTACTAAGAACAATATGAACCCTTTGAGGAAAGAAGCTATTTTTTAACTCATGCTCTAGGGGCTGCCCTGCTCACTGGAGGTCTAGTTGAGTTACACAGCACATCCTCATTAAAGATGCCCCAAACCTCAGGAATCAGTCTCCTAAAATGTCATCAACCAAGAGACCAAAGACTTCAGATTCATTATCCACCCAATGAACCATGCACAACTTTAAAGGAATAAACCAGCATTTTACTGTCAAAAAAGTATGAGTGAGATCTCGCTCAGTTATAATAAGGTTTAAAACCAGTGCTCGCTTCTTAGTGAACAAACCTGACAAGGTGTCTCAACTTGTCTGCATAGAATCCTTTCTGGCTACCTAAGCAAAAAGTGCCATATCACCAGGGCATAAAGGAAGACTAAGATCAGTCAAGCCATAGATTTCAAATAGAGAGCCTTGCTCCTTTTGTAGCTATAATATTTCACTACGCCCAAAGAACAAATGAAAGTCCTCTTTCAGTCCAACGGAAAAGAGAATGTTAGCTGGTCCTTGACTGATCCTTGGCTTAGCCTAGAAATTTCCCGACTGGGATGTGTTAATTCTGTCCACATTTCCAGTAAAATCAATGACACCAACACTCCACACTCAAGGCCAGGGTCCAAGAAGCCAATTAGTAATTGAGCTCTCATACGGTGATTAACAGTATTTTGTATGTGGGGGGTGGGGTGGGGTTACCAGGTTGTTTTGTGTTTCTCGGTGAATTGGGGCCAGCTCTCCAGCAGTCTGACAAACTAATGTGCATCTCATTTAATGTAATAATATGCATTAAAGCCTGTCAGACCCTATTGTGCAGAAGGAAGAACTACACACTGTCCCACTTCATATGGAAGTCTGCGTATGGAGTCCTTTAAAACCAGAGACCCACGGGGGCTTCTGGAATCCAGCGAGAGAAGGCTCTTGGCAGAATTACTTCTGCCATTTTAAATGTTCACTGTGAAAATAATTAGATGATGAGATTTAGAAAGAAACCGCTAACAAATTTTTTTTGAAAAGTCTCTTCTGCTTTTTAATGTACATAAAATGAAAATCTGAAACCGGCAAGCACAAAAGGAAAACAATATGTTACAGTTCATTCTGAGGGTGGGATTCAGGGATGTCTTTTTTCTGACTTAAATGCTTGGCTTCCTGTGGTTACAAGTAGGGGAGAATTTTTTTCTTTTCTTTTCTTTTTTTTTTTTGAACATTATACAATCCTGTTGAAAATTGGACCAAAGGTTGTTTTTTCAAACTTCTGTTCTGACTTTCTAAATGCAAGCAAGCCTCCATTGTTCCTCCAGGATTATGCCTATTTCTTCAGAAGGAATCCTAACATTAGAGAAACTTGCTTTAATCAAACTTTAAAGTTATCTCCCCCTCCTCACAACCAACCAGAATCAGAGAAAAACCCCATCCTCTGAAACTGTGAGCTGAGCTAGTGTGCAACCAATTAGGAACCATCGCTTATACCCAGAACACAGAACATATTTGTTCAATTAAAACAAACAAATATGATCAGTAATTTACAAAGCCATGCTTACAGAAAGATGGGCATTTCAAAAGAAATGTTGGGTTAAGGAGGACATGGCTGTGATAAAAATTAATTTGCGTGAAATCAAAAAGGTGAATTAGAAATGGGGACGCTGAAGTCAAAGTCTGTGCAAAGTAGCCAGTCTCAGGACTGAACACAACAAGCTTGGACTCTGCTCCCAGGGAACCCCCCATGAACGTGCTTCTTACCAAAGACACTCGAGCTAGGAGACTTCATCATCTTCACCCAGCCATGGCATCTTAATTCATAGCACGGGATTCAAAGAAGAGCTCACTGATGCCACTCTTTCCTGTGTCATGCTCCACCACTAGGACTCTGTGTTTCCTCTCTGCACTTTGGGTGACTGCGGCTCTTGTGCAGCACTGGATAGCAGAGTGGCTGATACTGTGTGCCCCTGGCCCGCACATATTTTCTCCAGTAGTCTCCCTGTATGATTGGTCATAAAATCCTGAATGAACTCTCTTCACTGTAACTTCATCAGAGAAAGAGCTCACAGGGAGATTGACTTGACCCAGGATTTCTCAAAATGCCTCACTGTCCCTTGCCTGCTTTTTGATAACTGATCAAGGCCTAATAGCAATGCATTTCAGATTCCCAAATCTTGTTTGGCTGTGTGTGGATTTCTACCATGTCTGTAACCATCAGCCTGTAAGGCTGATTACCGGATGACCAATAAGCAGTGTTTTGAGTGTGGTAGCAAGTCAGAACAAAGGGTATGATACAATTCTTGCCCATAATAAATTGATTGTCTATTTTGAGGGGTAGTGCTGGTAAAGATTTATACAACTATTAACACATATTTATACTGAATGGCTACCATCTGAATTCATGGATCACACAGCTCCTGAAAAATTATGATATTTTGTAAGTCACAGTTACTAAATCTTGGTAGGACTGGGGTCCAATCTTGTTTTTTGTTTCTTTGTCTGATACCCTAAACATATGGAATGTGTGCAATCTGGACATTTCAGCAGGTCGGGCACCAGTGTCCTTCCTGTTTCTGTCTTCCATGCCAATGCAGGGCCATATCCTCAGGATGGAAGCACCATGGTTTTTCTCACCCCACATTTCCTGGCCAGGTGTCTTCAGTGAGTTGTCTCTGAATAGAGGTAGCTGCTGGGATTGTCGGGAGAGCAACAAATCTAGGTTGCATACTTACTGTATGCCAGGTTCTCTTACATGTGCTGGGAAAAAGTAGTAAAAACAAAACAGACAACATTCTGACCTTCAGGAAGATTATATTGTAAAGGAGAGAATTGGATAAGAAGGAAAATAAATAAGTGAATGAATGAATGTGGATGAGAGTTTGTGAGTATATACAGAGGATACCAAAAAATGTGTACACAATTTTATGAAAGGAAAAACTGCATTACATTTTGTTGTTGTTGCTATTGTTGTTGTTGTTGACATAGAGTCTCACTCTGGCACCTTGGATAGAGTGCCATAGCATCAAACTCAAACTCTTGGGCTCACACAATTTTCTTGCCTCAGCCTCCCAAGTAGGTGAGACTACAGACACCTGCCACAATTCCAGGCTAGTTTTTCTATTTTTAGTAGAGACAGGATCTACTCAAGTCACATTTGACTTCTGCAGTTATAAGAGATATAAAATATACGATATCAAAGGTCTGACAATTAAGTTCACAAAGTCATCCTGGAAAAAGTGCTACATAACTCATGCAAAGCTATGTACTGACACCAGGGCCTAATCCACCCTTCAAAGCCATTTGGAACTCTTTTTCTGAAATGACCATCAGAGCTGTCATTGTATGAGATCAGACAATTAAGTTTGTTAACTTGCCACTGTGCACCAGCACTGCACGAACTTGGTAAGGCTTCATAATCTTGGAATATCAGTGTCTCACTGCTGTGCTCATGTTGATGTGTGGCAATGTCTTGCTGAGTGGTGTTCATTATTTTGTTGCATGTTTTTTGTACTATATAACAGTAACTCTGGGGTTTATTCCAGGAAACGAATTCTAAAATTGCTTTGAAAGGTCAACTAGGTGCTGGCACTGTTGCGTAGGTTCCCAAGGGGAGTACATCAAAGGTGACCATTTCAATAATCAGCAGTGAGGTATGTAGCACTTTCTCTAGGACAAGTTCGCAAACTTAATTGTCAAGCCGCATACACAATAACAAACTTTATTAGTATATATTGAATATTATAGTTTCAATAATCATTTTTTCCTTTCTTAAATTGTGTATACATTTTTCAGCACCCTCTGTAATATGTATGTGTATACATGCACACACAAAGATCATGAGATGGTCATAAGTACTGTAGAAAAAAATAAAGCAGAAAAGAGGTATACTGAACTCATGAAAAGTTCCATTTCATATGTTTCTTGAGCATCTCCTTGATGCTGTATACTTTCCTAGGCACTGGTTATATGATATTTACTAAATAAAAACTGTAGAAATACCTGTTGTTAAAGAGCTTATGTTCTAGTAGAAGGAGATAGAAAGTAGATACAAGAAATAAGTAAATCAGATAGATGTTTGGTGATGAGTAGTGAGAAGAGGAAGACGAGGCGAGGCTAGAGGGAGTATTAATTTGGAGCCTGTTGGGTACATCGCGGTGAGAAGGTACCATTTATGTAAAGGCAGGATTAAGTGAGCTGTGTGGTGGCTGGTAGAATTACACAAGGAGTGTGCCTGGTGACTTCAGTTTCGGTCCTTGAATGAGATAGTGACTCCTGTTCATTTTCTGGTGGATGTAGACTTGGGTTGTCTACGTCAGTGAAAAGAAAGGGAGGATTATGTATTTTTCCATCTTTTTCCAGGGAGTCCTTTTTTCACTACCCTGATGAATTCTTTTTTTTTTTTTTTC
The DNA here is from genome assembly GCA_963574655.1 of Perodicticus potto. Classification (NCBI taxonomy): domain Eukaryota; kingdom Metazoa; phylum Chordata; class Mammalia; order Primates; family Lorisidae; genus Perodicticus; species Perodicticus potto. The sequence continues at coordinate 33,909 of CAUYRH010007180.1, forward strand.
TTAGTACTCTATGTGACTTATAGTGGGTGGAAATTCCTTTGAGATTTTGACATTTTACTCAGTATCTTTGATCTTTATCATTATTCTTCTCTTCTTAGTATTTTGTTAGGGAGTCAATAAAACACACACACAGAGCAAAAGAGTTGCCACTAAATACCACAATGAACTGTGAGATATCTTATTTAATCTTGAAGACGACCCTACAAGAGTTTCTAATTTTACACTTGATCTTAGCCAAAAGGCCGAGAAGCGATAAGAGTTTCTAATTTTATAGATGAGAAAACTGAGAAGCAGAATTGTTAAATGAACATCCAAGATTGGGTAAGTGATTTCACAAATTAGTTTAGTAAATGCTGGCATCTTTCTGACAGCCAAGCATATGTTTCCCCTCTATGTCACAGAGCCTAGTGGCAGAAATTGCCAACTACACATCTGACATCCATCCTCCCTCTTCTTTCTTAGTCCCAAAAGTTCTATGTTATTGGGAATGGCAATGTGACTAGTTATGGGACATTTCCCAAGGTTTTGTGAATCTAGGGGTAGTCAATGAGATAGAGAAGGAAGCTGTGGAACAGAGCTTGCAAAAGAAACTCTTTAAGGGGCCTGCCTCAGTTGGGTGGTGTACCATTTGTTCATTCCCCTTTCCTTTGTTTTTCTTCCTGAAAAATAGATGTGCAGGAAGATTTCCAGCTGCCATATTATGATTTTGAGGATGGATGCCATGTGTTAAGGATAGTGTATCAAAAAGATGAAAGGGCCCCAGAGCATTGATGATAGGTTGCATCTATCACACTCTTTCTGGACCATCTCCCACCTGATTGCTTTTACTCCAGACAGAGTAATCTCCTAACGGGTTTCAGACACTGTTACTTCATTTCATTCTTATCAACAGTCAGATGCCGTTTTAACTCATACGATCCTCTCTATTGTACAAATGCTATGATGAGATGTGATAGACTTATTTTGCCAGGCCACATTTATGTAATAGTTATTAAAAGCTCTTTGGATCAAAAGAAAAAGTTTTATATGGAATGCAGGGCTTTGCACATGGAGTATAGTTTTAGAAAATGATGTTAAATAAATAGAGTGGTAATATTTTATAGGAATAGATTTCAAAAATTCACTTCCAGCATGAAATCGGGAGAGAACTACTTGGGCCCACCTGGCAAGTACAATAAGTTACCCTGATAGGACTTGACCATGATTCTGCAGTTAGAGATGAGGGTTGCCCATACTCTTCTGTGTTAACATTAGTCTTTCTATAATTTTGATATTCTGTAATTCTCTACCGATGCTGTACTTTCTCTAGCAATAGGGACACCTGTGTGATTGAAATGTGTCAACAATTTAGGTACTGCTAAAAGATTCCAGAACAAAATAATTCCAAGGGGTTCTTTTGTTTCATTTTTGCTTTAAAAAAAAAGTCAGAATATTACAGGGTACAAATGTTTTTGCTACATGAATTGCTTTTATACTATTTAAGTCAAAGTTATAAGTGTGCCCCAATAGTGGGCATTTTATTTGTTAGGTGTGAACTTACCCCTCCCTCCACCCCTCTCCTATCTGCTTTATTTCCCTTGAGTTTTACTTCCATATGTGGACATGGGTGTTGATTGATTAGATTCACTTTAATAGTGAGAACATACAGTGTTGTTTTTCATTTGTGTGATACTTCATTTACAAGAATCATATCCATTTCCATCCAGATTTTTACCAAAGGTATCATTAGTTCCCCATATTTTTTTACAGCTGAGTCGTACTCCATTGTATACATGTATTGACGGACACTTGGGCGAAAATCACAAGTCCTGGATGATTACGGACATATGTTCATCCAAAGCAAATAACCCAGAACAAATTACTTTGCTTTCTTTGCTATTTTGTTCTAAATCAATGGTTCACTATTAGTGGCCTAAATCTCCAACTCTATCTTGCTCAATTCCCCAGCAAATTTAAATCTGCTGATGTGACCTCTATGAGATCAAGCAGAAGCCAGCATGGCATGGGATAATCATCTCAAGGAATTAAAAACTGGAGATTCATTCAATCTCTGGATACCAGGCCTTCTCAGCAGAGGACATAGCTCACTTCAGTTTGATTGACAGTAACTTAGATGAACACTAGGCCTCTGAGTATATGCAGGTGGAAACTGTCCCTGTTTTCAGCCCAAAGAGTGAACAATATGTTCCACTGAGACCTAAAGCCTGGGAGTTGAACATTAGCTAACACTTGTGTCCTCAGGCTTATAGGTGACAAGGAAATGGAAAGGAAAGTGGCCTGTTTGCATTTCCTACCTATGAACTTTTATTTACAAAAGTCTCCTGCCTTGGTCCTCCCCTCTACTCAAATTCAATTCAATTCAACAAATATTCCAGAAATCTCATTATTGACAACTATTATTCTAGGTTCCAGGTGTATTATAAAAGTAAATCAGACACGGACCCTATTCATTCCTCCAGATGTACTTTAAAAGTTACATTTCCTGTGAAGCCTTCCTTCCTACCACAAGCTGAATGTGGTCACTCACGCCTCTAAACCATGACATTCAAGTACAATAAATCTAGAATTCTGGAACTCAACATGTTCTGTGAAAGCACTTGATTTAATGCAATTCAATAGAACATTAAGCAACATTTATGTTCTCGGCCCTGTGGCAAATATGATAGAAAAATAAAATGAGACTCCAGTATGTTCCTTCAAGGAGGTATTAGTTTATTAGGAAAGAAGAACACTTAAACAATTGACTACAATCCTATGGGTGTCTCTTTCCCTACTTAAGGCAAATGACTGAGTGAGAATGCACAAGAATGTGTCATCCATTGATATTTAATGCCCAACACCCATTCACAGATTTCCAAATTTATTCAGAGCAGTGATACACCCTGGTCCAAGTGATGAGCTATAATTAATTGATTTAGGCCAATGATGAGATGATGATCCTATTTCCCATTTTCTCAGCCTTCCTTCAAAGTCTTCCTATATAATCCAGGTTCAGTGAGTGTAAAGGGGAAGTTTGTGATTTTCAAAGATTTGATTAGCACAAGTCATTTTCTTTCTCATCCTTTTCCAGCCTGGAACACATACACGATGTTTGGAGGTGTGGCAACCTTGACACAGACCTGAGAGCTGGGGTGCTTTGTCTGAATCACATGTCCATGGGCAGAGATGTCGGGAGGTCACCCCGACAGAGATTTATTTCACTACTCCACTGTCATTCCAATCTCATCCCATGCAAGGAATATCTCCTCAACATTATAATGCTCTTTCTTGATTTCTTTTTAAATGAAGACTCTAGCCTGCTACCACTGTGGGACAAGAGAATCATAAAGAAGTTGGCCCTTCTTTGGCCAAAACACTGAATTAAGGTCAGAAGTGGGCTCTTACCTCAGGCTTATTGGTTTTTCTTAGGAAAAAAAACCCAAGTAGGTGTAAGCCACTGAGGCTCATGTACTCCATTCCATGCAGAACTCTTTCCTGACTTACACCATATGCCTGGATTGCACTCTCTGAAATAATTTGAGCAGAGGACAGTTAATCAGCATCATTTTCAACAATTATTTGCCATCTGTATAAATATGTCTCAACCATCTTCTAGAATTGAGAGAGAGATAATGATTCTTTATATCCTCTCACACTGCCTATCATGGTCCCCATGCACATTTCAGATTAGAAGAAGAAAAAGACAAGTGACTCAGATAGCTAATAATTTTTTTTGTCCAGACTTCAAAAGAATCAGTTTTGTTTCAGCTGACTTCTTCCCAGAAGCAGGTAAGAAGTGGTATCTGTGTATCCAGGCTGTGAGTCACCACTGCCCAGAACATCTTAGTGCCCTACGGCTCCAATGCTCAGAAAGGTCCCTGGCCAGTGGACCAAGAGAACCACTGGCACTCATTAGGCATATGTCAGTGTCTTGCTCTCCCGTGAACTTCAGGGAATCTGACAGTAATAGAACAAAACTGCTCCCACATCAAAGCTGGCAATGTTGCATCCACTAGATTGAGACATTCTTGACTACTCAACACTCTTTTTGTGTTTCTATTTCTATTTGTTACTGTTATGTGCATGTTATTACTTAACTCTGGATAGGAATCTAGGGACCGCTATTCTGGACCAATATAAGCTACTGAGTAACTTTGGGTTTATAGTCTTCTTTAGCCCTAAAATTAAATTATGCTTCCACGTATATATCTATTATTTCACTTGGTTAAAAAAAATGCAGACTACTTGGACATGTTTAGTCTGCAGAAATGAAGACTAGAATAGCAGGACGGCACTTTAATTTTGTGTCAAGCCTTAGTACCAAGACATTACTCAGTTATGACAGAGGAGAAGCAAAAGCTTTAAATTTATGAGTAAGGTAATAGTGAAATATGAGAAAATGGCTTAAAAGGCTGCTAAGGGCAATGATAATTATAGATGATGCTTATATGGCCAATTCCATGCATAGTACATTAAGGACAACATTATTAGTGTGGAAATGAATTGTGATATATAGTATGTTGCTGTCAATGTTAATAGCAACTATAAGCACGTTATCCACCTTTCATTTCACGTTCATATGCCACATCCTGGGCTCTGTGTTTCCTATATTATTTCTCTGCCACAATCATCAAGGTTCTGTATTTTTATTATTATCTCAAAATGACAAAATTGAGAATATCTGCAGGGTAGATTGAGAAAATCTACAGGGTAGATCAGGGTAGCTAGATAGACAGATTTCAAATCCAAGAATATTCACCGCAAAACTTGCAACATGTGACAGTAGCTGTCAAATAAAAACACAGAGGAATAGTAACTAGTGCAAGTACTCATCTGAGATGTGATCAGAGGCTTAGAAATTCACGTCTTAAGGACCCACAGATGTCTCTACCAAAGACTAAGGTTTGGACTTCCTGGATGTGACAGAAAGTGCTGTCAGAGGTCTTCTTTTGGTCCAGCAGACATTTCCAATTTGTTTGCCCCACTCCCCTACCATCTGTATTGAGTGCTATAAAAAAGTGAACGTTAGTAAAAAAACAACTACACCTTCCCAAAGCCTTTATCTTGTAGCTCTACGGGGGCAGGGACTTTTATTCCTTGCTGAAATTTCCCATGACTGCCACAGTGCCAGCCTCAGACCAGACATCCAAGGACTGCAGCACTGCAAAAGTGAATAAAGAAGTGACCCAACACAGGTTGCCTGGTCAGTCCATCTAGAAGTCACACGGGTCCCTCACTGGTTGTTACATTGATGCTAGATATAGAAACAAGAACCTCCTTTCCAAAAAGAACACCTTCTCTATCAGCTTTACAAATGACAGGGGCAGAGCTCCTGGTAGAAAAGTAGTGACAGGTGTAAGGGTGAAAGCTTCACATTCTTAAGAGTAATGGCTGAAAATATGGAATGTCTTCAAAGAGCAATGATAGTTACACAAAATGCCTATATGATCAATTCTGTGATAAATATACTACCAGGCACAATAACCTCAACTTGTTTGGGGGCATGAGGGTGTAAACTTCCTTTTGGAAGAGAGGAAATATAGTGTAGGAATTAAGAACATGGAGCTGAAGCCACACTGCACATCCACGTCCCGGGTCCAGGACATTCTGAGATGGCCATATGGTCTCTGCCTCCTTGTTAATGAATGTGCTGCTGTCATGGCCCATTTCTTTGAGCTCTATTCAATGTAACTTCAGAGAGCATAGTCTGGGTCTTCAAGTAGATCTCAGTTACATTCATGTTCCATTACTTAGTGGGAGGGTTCCTCAAATTTAAAATGGAGATAGCATTACTGATCTCACATGGTTGGAGGATTAAATTAATACCACATAGGACATGTCTGGGGAACAGGGTGTCGATAGTGTCAAATAGGAACCTCATTATTAAGGGCACAGAGCTCTAGACGTTTATGTACACGTAAATATTTTCTCTGCTAAAAATATACAAGCTTAGATTACCAAAAATATTAAGTAGAAGAAATGTCTTCCATTAGTGATATTAAATATTTTACATGAAAAATTATTCCTAATTCAATAAACTATGATAAAGTGAAAATCCTAGATCCTAAAGGATATATTATATTTCTTATTTGCTAGTGAAAATGAACATGTGTACGTATTGCAACTGTGTTAAAAACTTGCTTGACAACCTTTTAAAACATAATGCCAATTTTTATAAAATTAATATATATACACAATATTTATAATGTATACAATATGTATGCGTGTCTCTATATCTATGTCTGCAAATACAGATATGTGTAAACATATGCATACATGTAAATATATAGAGAGATGGATGCGCATACGCAGTCCTCTATATCTCTTTCCTCAGTCCACAGCCCGATCATCACTATGGAAACTACTTCCCAACTTTAGAACTATTTCTTCAGGCATTTGCCTCACGTATTTAAGCAACATACATATAATTGGTCCCTTGGCTTATCTTTTTTGGACACTCCCTTTCATCCTACTATCATGACAGATGAAGATCTCAGCTCTCTCTCTCCTCCCTCTCATCCCTACTCCCTGCTAAACTGGAATCTTAGGTTGCACTTACATCTTAATAATTATTTCCTTGGTCTCTAGTTTGCTCACTGTCTGAAAATCCTTACAGATCTTATTTATTGATGGTTTTGTTCTCTTAATTAATCGTGTGGAATTACTTTGAATGGATTTGACATCAGGTTGTTTCTGACCATGGAGGGCCTAAGTGACATTGTACTTTGTACAACATTAATAAAATAAAAACAGCATGAATATGTATATCATGTTACAGTTTTTAGAATTTTTTTAGGGTTATATTCCAGATGGACAATCAAAATTATTCTTGACTTAATGACTTCAGATATGATTACAGTGAGGTATTTGTCTACCATAACAGCAAAAATCTAGGCTAGAATATAATGATATTGTTATCTGTTATATCAACTATCCAGATAACAAATTTTCTAGGTATCTATACACAGATACTTGAGTGCATTTTATTTGGTATGATAGATGCTGCCACACAAGTTTTTCTTTTAATACTCACAGTAGCCCTTTAAGGTTGCTGTTATCATCTCTGTTTGAGAGAAGAACTAAAGGCAAAGTGTTGATAACTGATTTCCTAAAGGCAGAGTCAGCCTCAGACTTAGGATGTGGATGGACTTTGGTCCAAGGACCCATGCTTTTCATCAAGGAATTCCATGGATTCTGCTTTAAATCCATAGGTCATCATGCCAGTGTGAGTCCAGTGTGAGACAGTCCAGCTTACTTTACAGGGGGGTGAGTACAGTAAGAAATGTAAACAAAAAGTGATAATATTTTAGGGACCATACTAAGTCTGCTTACCATATTTCTCCCTGATTACTTCACACCATATTCTCATAGATGCAGAGGGCCATAGGGTCAATGGTGCTCTCCTACAGCCATCATATCACCTACCCAACCTCACCATAAAGAAACCCCCTCTATTTGATTAAAACGATGCTGTTTCCCCTTGCCACAGTCTCCGGGCAATGGAAATTGACAAACCATGTCATATTCTTGTCAGGCTAGTATATTCACTATGTCATGACCTTTCTAACATTTCCAAGGGAGAACGCTCATCTTTGTTTACATCACCTGGGAGTTTGTAGCTACAGCTACTCCCCAGGGCTGAGGATTCTTCACGTTTCTGTTCACCAAAATAAAAACTTCTGTTTCTTCATGTTCTTTGATTGGCTGAATTCTATCATCTTGTTTGCCTTCACATTCAATCCATGGTTCCATGACTTTCACTGAGCAAAAAATACATCCCAAACACTATCATATTACCACGAGAGGTAACATGATCGAAGAGAAATGAACCTTCATCTCAAGAAAGTCACAGTCAAGTGGTGGAGAAAAGTTCACAAACAGGTAATGTTGATGTTCCATCATGGGGTCTGGAACACAAGTTAACTAGTGGCAAGTCTTGCAGAAAGCTGGGAATTTCCCATGTGAAGAAGGAAGGGGTGAAGAAAGTATTCCAAAGACAGAGTCATTGGTCACCATGATCTGAAAAATACTGCGTTGCTATAGCTTGGGATGAAAAATGCAGGTGAGAGGCAAGATAGAGATGGGACAGGGCCCCTTTATTGAGAGACTTATCCCAAAGGTCATGAGAAAGCATGGAAATGTTTCATCGGGAAATTGGCAAGGTAAGATTTGAATTCCAGGATGGCTGTAATAAGAGCAGACATAAAAGACTGAGTGGGTAAAAGACTGGAAAGAGGCAGAAAGAGCAGCCGAGACAGTGCTGTGTGCTTCCACAGACCTGGACAGCACTCGTGCAGTAACAATGTGGGATAAGAGGTAATTATTAAGATGTGTGGGTTTGGAATGTATCTAGAACAGCCTCAGTGTCTCTAAATTCTCTTCTTTTCTTCTGAGCATCATCCACAGTCTGGAACCTCCATCCTGCTAGTCACTGCTGATCATGCCTGATCTGGACTTTAGGTTAAGTGTTCAACCTAGAGCTTTCACAACCCACATGGACTCCAAACTCCTGACCTTACTACTTCCCAGGCCATTTGGGGTCTAAATCAATCCTGAAACAATCCAGAATCATGTACAATTTGACATTTCCCTTCATCTTATTGGTTCATAGTCACATATATTAGAAAAAAAATTAAAAATGGTCTTAAAAACCCAAGTACTTTAACAAGTTTGAGCAAACTCATTTGGCTACCAAGTTAATCCTCAATTGATGTGCAATCTTAATGAAAATCCTAAAACATCTTGCCACAGAAATATGAATGCATTTGATGACAAGGTCCTGGCGTGGAACTTTCTGGGAGTAGAGACTTTGCATTACCTTTCTGAAACCCAAGAAACTGAATCTGGCTTCTGGGGTTGCAAATCAGGATTGTGGGCTGGTATCTGCATTTCCCCCCCACATACTTTTGAGACAGAATCAACGACTGTGAGCAGTATTTTGAAGGTGTTGTAATCTAATTGAGTGTCTACGTTCTTCCCATCAGTCCATTTGTATGATTATGATAGTCTCTCAAATGCATCAAGGGACTCCACGGAGACAGCAGCTGCTTCATTTAAAATGCTCAGAAATACAGCTGCCAGTTTTTTAAAAAATATATGATTTCAAAGACCTAGTTAACCTTTTTACTGATATTTCAAAGCAAACAGTTTATTCAATGAAGAGGATACATTTAAAAACAGATAATATTTTTTTGCAGTTTCTTAGCAACAGGTGATTGAACCCATGCCTAGAACAAAGAGTTGAGTTTTTTGCCAAAATGACCACATACTAATGAGATCTTTCATTTAACAAAAGGAATAAATCTAGTATTGTTTTGGACAAGTTGTTCTGGGTTGCATCATCATGTGAAATCCTAACAGAGCCACTGCAGGTAGGGCACATGGAGAGTGAAGGGTAAGCCCTGTAGTCCTTACAGCTTTAGAGAGACCAAAGCACACACTGTGAGCTCCTTCCTGCTGAAGCTTCAACTCAGGTGCCTAAAGTGACAGTGATCAAGAGAGTTTATCCTATGCTCTGGGGTCATTCAGAGTGCAATTGTCCCTCAGGAACCTCTGAGGCAGAGAGCTCTGCTCCCCCTTGTAGCATCCCTGAAGCTGGAGGGTTACTTAGAATCAGTGGCTCTTAACACATTTGAGAATTAGCCATAAGCCTCACAGTAGAAAACTGCACCTCTAAAATGCACATGAAAACTATTTACGTGATCGCTGAAGGTTTATAGAATGAAGTAAGCCCAACTTTGAATTCCATATTTGTCCTGGCTGCCCTGGTTATAAATCCCTCTGTTCCATCAACCTTAATGGAACTAGAATGATGCGTGGCAACTGAGCTGCCTCCTTTTGAGGTCCCTTCTATGTTCATGTCCCACTGCAACCTGTGCATGTGTGTGGGACAAAGGAAGAGTGTTGGGGTGCAAAGCCCCACTTAATTAAGGCTGAAGTGTGTGTTTCCTTCCTCCAGTGCTTTACTTCCTTGGAACATTTACATATCGATTGGTAGAAGAAGTGTTAACAATGCAGAAAATACTTTTTTTAAACTATAATTAAAATAATCTTTGATATATTCTCGAGAATAGTCAAGGCCAGTTGTTCAGCTACATTCCTCAAAAGTCCCAAGTATATATTAGGAAGTTCATAACTTGCTGCTGCAACAATGAGATTATATATGTGACTCATCTAATATAGCATGATAACATATCAGTGCCCAGCATATTGTAGCAATTCCTATTATAATTATTGGATAATAACTATAATCTTGTAGTGTGATATGATTGTTAGCATCACCCCAACTTGAGTCAGGTAAACCTCAAGTAAAGCTTTTTCAAGACACTACACATTGAAATGTCAAAAAGATATTTTTGAGGTCTACTGGAACATCTCCTCTCTCAGAAGAAATCCAGCTCTCTTTTTATATTATCGGAAATCATCCAGCTAATATTTACTATTTTCAGAGTTCTAATTTATGCCTGTCACTGTGTTAGGTACCAGAGATTCAAAAATAATTAAATAGAGATCTCTGCCTTCAAGAGATACATAATCCGGAAGGAGAAAGAAACACAGATAGACAATTAGAATATTGTGTGGAAAGTCAAAGAGATGTGCGGATGATACTAAGGGAACCCAAAAGACGTCAATCCAATCTGTGTTGCTAAGGAAGCTGTCTCAGCCAAGCTTCCCCCAAAACAGACTGAGGGGGAGAAAAAGCTCCACAGACCCAGGCCAGAAGTAATAGGGGGCGTCAGGGGAGCAACAGATGCCAAGATTAGAGGGTTCATTGCCAATGTAACCATGTTTCATGGCAAATGTGAATTATTGTTCTTTTTCTCACATGATCTTGACAGAAAATATGAACTACCTATTATCAGAATAATAGATGGGCTCACGGAAGGGAGAATAATCTTCCCACCGACTTTCCTCTGTCCTCTTTCTCCCACTGATTAAAACCCATTCAACTCAAGGCTTCCCCAGCACAGATCCCAGGAGGGCCTGGTCAACCTCTCGTCCTCAGCTAACTCCACACACGAGTCCTCGAGCTGTAGCAGAGGCCACCAAACTGGCACCACACAGTGAGAACAGCTCAAGCTCTTGCTCAGACTGTCCAGAAGAGACAAGTGGCCGAGACTCACAGGGCGGCCGGGCACAACTGCATGGACTTGGTGTGATGCAAGAGCCAGGGCAAGGATGAGGAGGAAAAGGGCCTTGTAGAGGTGTCAGAGCTCTCCGGGCATTGCGGGTTGAGGGGAGACAAAGCATCTTCTAGAAGGAAACTTCCCACCTTAACAAAGGTCGAGGCTAACAGGGATTGAAACAAAAATCACCAAAAGCCCTGAGTGGAGAGCCCATGAATCCAAGAGGGGGACGCTTACAGCAGGGGAGGATAGGAGCACCATGGCACCTGGGGACAGTCCCCCGCAGAAGCAGCTCTGCACCTACAGGACAAACCTTCCTCCTGGGGACACAGGGAGCTCCTCCCCTCCCACCTGCCTGGGCTCCCACACATGCACCCACTACTTCAGCAGTGTTGGGGCTCTGCCCACCAGGTGCCATTACAAGGTCACCCTGGAGAGCCTCACATCTAGACAGTGACAGACACATAAGCAAAGCGTGGTGTTCGACATGGCAGAAACGAACAACAATGGGGACATGGAGGAGGGACTGTGCTAAGAGGATAGAGAAATGCTCCCCACATCAGAAAGGAGGCACCATGTAACCAAAGTGTTGGGAACAAGGGGTCAGTCTGTCCCACAGGCAAGACAGAGGGAAATGTTTCTGGCGGCGAGGCAGCATGCAGAGAGCAGAGTTGGGAGAGGTTACACTGTGCAGGGACTGGTTAAGGGTCAGTGTGACCAGAGCTTAGTTCTCACCCAAGTCAGAAATCAGAGCAGTGGCACACCCAGGAGGTGAGCCAGAGCACCTCACTTCCACCATTAATCTTTCTACAAAGTGACGTGCTTCCCTAGCGCGCTAATCAAACGCCATTTCCCAAGCACCCCCAATTTCTAAGGATAAGCTTAGGAGGGTTGCCCAAAAGGAAGGGATGGAGACTGTTCTCTTACAGGACCATCCCACATGCAGCCACACCCTGACAGCTGTCTGCTGGAGAACACTTTCTTACTCCAGCTCACCTTGGGGTCAGCCCACCAGAGATGTGCTTAGAGCCACAGCACAGCCGGCAGCAGATAACACCTTCCTTTGCCTTTGATCTCCAGGCATGGGGATTGTCAGACTGTACATTTCCGCAAGTGATGAAAACACTAACAATACCTCAACCCCAAACCTTAACCCTGGACCGCGAGGTTGATAATATTCTCCAGAGCAAGCAAGGGCACAGCCTGGAGCTTGAGCCCTGCTGTTTGGAGAGAACCGTTAAGTGCAGCCTGTCTGGTTTGTGGCATGCAAACCTTACTGGCAGTGCTGAGGCTTTGCTCCTTTCCAGGCAGACGCCACACTCAGATGACAGTGGCATTGCACACAGCATCTGAAAAAAACTTGAGAATGAATGTTTGCTATTAAGCTCAGGCTGACTGCCCACCCCAAGCTTGGAGACAATCTGCCGCTAAGTTGGGAAGGAAACTTGGAAGGATGCTCCAGGCCTTGGCAAAGTGTAGGCTTTCTGGGCCTTGGTGACATATAGGTGCTTTGTAATATGGCACATTTGTTATGCTGTTTAAATATGTACGCGTTGGGTAGGGAAAGCTAATATTGGAACAATAAAGTAATCCTACACGCTTTCCAATGGAAAACACGAGCGGAGGCTACTTGCTGCCAGAGTTCTGCCACTCTTGCTTAATCCTGTCTTTTAGTGACATGATCTCTTTGAAGCTGCGCTTTGTTAAGGCTGCACAAAAAATCAACTGCAACCAATATCCACTGTGCCTTTGAGAATTGAGAGCCCAGGGAAGCACAGTTTTCATTCGGAGCTCAAAGAAACAACCAAGGTGAAGTTGTGACTCCTTAGCGAAGCATGCTACCCTGACATCCAATCCCCGCCCCTCAAGGCCTGCCACCTGGTCTCTGAAAGATGGTGAGTAAGAGGAGAAATGGAGAGAGAGGTGAGAGTGGAAAAGAGACACAGACTTGCCCGAATATTCTTGAAAAGTACTTCCTAGGAAGGAGCAATCGAAACTCTTTGACATGTTAGATTTTGGTCTATAAGTGGGGCCTTCTAGGGCCACAAGTTTTGGAAATATGTTTCAGTGGGGATTAAAAAATGGCTAAACAAAGAATGAAACTGGCGGGGCTGGGGCTGCTGGGAGATCGGCTGGTGAATGCACGTAAGGCCAACAGGTGTGCAGCAGAGTTCTGAAGGTAAGAGGCTCATTCACCATCAGGGGCTGCCCGGCCTGGCGGTGGGAGACACTCCAGCCCACACAGACTCCAGCAGACAGTGGGGCTTGCCTGTCAGTTCTCTGTTCCCTGGTGTTTTCTGCTGCTCGGAGATCAGCAGAGGTTAGAGAAAAGAGCCCAGGAACTGTGAAAGCCTGATCCTACATTCGGCTCTTGTGTACAATGGGGCAAATTATTTATCAACCCTGACCCTCAGTTTTGTTACATACAAAATTTGGCAATGATCTTTCACTTAAAAAGTTGTAAGAAATCAAAATAACTTACACAAAATTGCCAGGTGTGATATTAGTGATAAACTGGGACAGCAATAAAGAGGAAGCTGTGTCAAGATACACAGTGGCCTCTAAAGAAGTATCCTTCTAAAAATGATGCAAGATGAGTCCCTGCCTGGCACCCAACAAGGAGGACTCTACTGCCATTTGTCCCACCCTGCAAGTCCACAATCCTGGCCAGCTGTGGTCTCCTCCCAAACATGCTTCATGCCAAGTGGCCACAGCGACATCTGAATAGCTCATGTGAGATCTCATTTCCAACACCAGTTCCTCTGAGAAGCCTCTGATTCTCTAGGACAGGACGTTTTGGGATGCTCATCACGCTCCTCACATCACCCCATGTGGCGTGTGAACTTCCTTGGGATTCACATGATCCTGTGTGTCTCTGCCACCAGCTTGGGAGCAGGATGAGATGTCGGTCTTATTTGTCTCTGTATTAGCCCTCATGGCAGATACAGAATGATGCACAGTAAGTGTTTCAAATATGTCTGATGGATGAGTGAATGGATGAATAGATGATAAATGAACAATATTAAATGAATAACCATTTCTCCACCTCCCAGCTAAATGCTGAAACATTTCTCAGTCGTGAACAGAGCTTCCGAATGAAAATACAGGCAGGAAAAGACATATCCTGAGGAAGTGACAGTTCGTGAGTTCTACCTCTTTGGGTAAACGTTTATGGAATTGCAGGCTCAGAAATCACTGTCAGATCCAGAAAGGAGCCTGCAGTTTGAGAGTGTTTGAGCTGAGATGGTTCAGCAGCCAGAGCTGACTCATGGGGCAGGTTTCTTCTCCCTTTCTCTAAATGTGTGTGGTATCAATTAGTGGAAACATTCACAGGCCACTTCTACATCAGAACAAAGCATGATTCAGAAGCCAATCTTGTGCTAGTTTCCCTACTATATTCCCATGGGGATGTTTCCAGAAGAAACATCAAGGCTTACCTATATTTGAAGACTGAAGAACACAGTCAAATGACAACTGTGATTGGTGTTTCCACAGGAGCATATGCAATCCTTTCTCTCTGGTCTCGGGAAAGCCTGGTAACAGAATAGACTGTCTTGTTTTCTTTTTCACAGAACATTAAAGCACCCCATCTCTGAGAGCAGCCTGGATCTAAAGAAAATTGTAGCCTGGAAAGACACACATCAATTTGGGTGGTGTAGATGAAATTAGGGGATGGGTCAGATGGGTAAGAATAGAGAACATGGAATACTAAAGTCATTTCAATTTAGAACTCACTTTCCCCTTGTTAGACAAATGAATATATGGAAATAGAGAATCACAGCAGTCTTTACACTTCTGTTTAATCTTTCATTTGTTACACCCTGAGAGAGCCCCGGCATAGATTAACTGCCCAGACACTGGTGTCTTTAGCCCTGGAGAATCAGCACCCCAACACAACATGCCACGCTGGAGACTGTCAGAGGGTCCGGTAAGTAAGCAAATGCTTCTTCTACCCTGATTTAATTCACAAGATACTTAGCATCATAGCTTCAGATTCTCAACTAAGTGGGTCTGCAAATATTTCATTCCATTTTTAGACAAACTTACTACTCAGTAATTGTTGATGTCAGGCAACTCCTCTAATCACAGAGGGTAGAATCTTCTGCTTCGACGCTGCCATCTGTTCTCTGTAGGCTGGCTGGCTTCTAAAGAAGAAGATGACAGACGCTGAGTTCAATTTCATTTCTCAATTCACCAACTAGGAAAGTCCCTCTTCCTCTCAAGGAGCAAAGGGGAGAGAGAACAGGAAGGCCTCATTGGGTGACAGTCCTACCTTAGAGCAGCAAGTTCCTTCAAGTTGTAACTAATGACCAAGCACAGTGCCTAGGGCTGAAGAATGGCCTGTTACTCCCAACAGCAGGGAACAGCTCGCCCCACTCTGTTAGCTAGACCTTAGCAAGATCACTATGCAAGAGCAATCAGTCAGATGACACTTACTGCTGGGGTATAATGTTAAAAACCCAGCTAACCGTAATTCAAGTCTGTTCTTCTTCAGTAATGGGAGAACATTTCTCCCCTTTCTCTATTATGGAAGTAAAAAGTAATCACAACAAATTTGATGAACTGGAAATTTATTCAAGATCATAATAGCTAGTTCTGGCCTAATTTAACAAATATTTGTCTAATTTCTCAGAAACTCTTCAGCTAAAATCATACGTGTGGAGATCTGATGGTTAAAACAATTGCACTCTGATAGCTGGGTGTTGTGGCATGTGCCTGTAGTCCCAGCTACTCTGGAGGCTGAGGCAAGAGAATCACTTGAGCCCAAGAGTTTGAGGTTGCAGGGAGCTATAACACCATGGCACTCTACCAGGGATGACAAAGTGAGACTCTGTCTCAAAAAAAAAAAAAAAGAAAAGAAAAAGATTGCACTCTGAGAGTGGTATTAACAGGGTTAATACATTAACAGAGTATTAATTAAGGATGTTTCTCAGAGGCCTTGTACTAAGACTAAACATTTCAGATGTATGTTTGTTATTCAGCATTTAAGATAGAATGTATGAAATTTATTATTTCACACAAAGGCTAATTAAAAATGTAATGACTGAGAATTGTCTGGCTTTTGCTTCATTGTCATTTAAAACAAATAAAATTGAGTCATGACTTCTGCCAGTTAAATAAATACATGATGTTAGAGCTTAAATTATCATCCATCTTAGCAACAAGCTAATGTATTATATTAGCAGTTAGTGATTAATTAATTATTCCTGTAAAGGATAAGTGAATGAGATTAATATCCTGCTAATCTTGTCACTGATGCCAGGGCAGTACCCAGCTTTCCTCCATCATAGGATCTATAATGTGTCAGGCACAAATTTTATTATAATTTTAATGAGTACTAATGCCTTCCAAATTATATTTAATGGAAAGGCCGTTACTTTAACTACAAGTATTTCCTTTCTTAAAAGTTCTAAATGGATTTCAATGATGAAATGCATAGTTAAATTAATGTTGAGGAAATAACAGTAAGTAAATCAAAAGGACATAGAGGAGAAAAGATAGTATTTTTCTTATTTTTCCAGCTTGGTTTCATTTTTTTACTCAAGTTCTGACAGTATTGGTTATTAGAAGTAGAGAGGAGGTGAAAGAGAAAAAAGGGGCTGGATGGTAGGATCTCGTACTGGGAAAGCATTTAGTATGTTCCATGTATCTTATAAGATGCTTAAAAATCACTTTTTAAAATTCTTACAATAACCCTATGAAGTAGATATGTTTCTCACTTTAGAGAGTAGTAATATGGGTTTCCTAGAGGTTTAATACCTTAAGTAATTTTATATCACTATGGAGGTGAGGAAGTGAAAATTAAGCCTAGGTCTATTCAGCTCCAAAGCACTCACTTCTATAAACGAAATTTTCATTCTTCTGGGTAAGAAGAGCTGCTGGAAAGGGCCGCACAGCCCTGCAGTGGGGATGGGCCTTCCCTAGATGAGCGTTAAGTGATGGAGAACCAAGTTTCCACAGTGGCACACAGAAGCCCTCTCTGAGATGTCTGTGAGCTAGTTTCCTCCATGCATTTCTGCTCATAGAATTCCAAAAGTATGAACACGAATTATTGTAAAAGTAAAATAAGAGACAAATAAAGACAAAATTGAACCAGCATATGGACCTGAAGAACATACCGCTCTTTAACATGAAAACAGCCTGTTCTCAAATGCCCATGCTATGAAATGAAAGTAGGATTTGGAAACAAATGTCTCAGGTTTGAAGTCTGTAGAAGTTAGACAAGAGTTAAAAAAAAATAAATAAGAAGACCTATTGCCTATACATTTTAATCTCTCTCTCTCTCACACACACACACAGACACACATCCCCATATGAAATCAAGTTTGCTTTGATAAACTATTTAGGAACAAGAACACATGGAATGGCTCTGACTAGTTTCGTGACTTTTGACAAGTCCCTCCTCCCAGCTGGACCTCATCTTTAAATAGGAAGATTGGATTGGGTCCATGGTTATCAAACTGGGAACCAGTTAGAAATATAAATTCTTGGGCCTCCCCTTGAAACCACTGTAAAAGTTTCAATGTCCCTG
Organism: Perodicticus potto; assembly: GCA_963574655.1. Lineage (NCBI taxonomy): Eukaryota > Metazoa > Chordata > Mammalia > Primates > Lorisidae > Perodicticus > Perodicticus potto. Next base: position 51,546 of record CAUYRH010007180.1, read on the forward strand.
TCCCATTATACTTGGTAAATTATTTGGGATCTAGTACTTTGCTGTGGACAAGGAACACTCATTTAACACCAACTGTGTGCCCAGTGGAGGCATCCTTTCTTGTCATGTGGAGCCTCAAAATCCTGTGACTTGGGGAGTTCACTGTTTATTTGGAAGAAAATCAGGTAAAAAATAACAATCAGGTTAGGCATGATAAGGCGCAGTGTTTCGGTAATTGCAGGAACTATGAGAATAGAGAGGAAAAACATATAACTCAGGATGGTGGTGTTTTAAGTCAAGGTAGACAGAGACAAAGGAAGGGGGAATATTGAGAACTTCACATTAAGTCCCAGAAGCAAGTATAAGTTTCTCTACTACATACAGGAAACTGAAGTTCAAAGCACAATATCTAAGTTCACATAGCTATTGAAATGTAAAGATAGATCTTCAGACTCAGAGAAACTTCTATTTCGATTCTGGGCTTCTTCAACCACTGTTAGGGGAAATGAAGTCCTCCCCCCTCCACCACCACCAAATAATAAAGCTTAGTCCCTGTTGATCTGGGAGGCCCTTCAGTAGTCAATGACACAGAAAGGGCAGAGAGCTGAGGCCCAGGCAGTCACCAGCGAGCCTATTAAACGTATCAGATGTCATCGGTACCTCCTTTATCCTTCTCACTTTGGACCTCACAGGCTGATAAGAAGGGGAGAGCGTTATAACCCAGAAGTAAAACTGTTGCGTGATTATAACCCTGACAGCCTCCCTCTAATGAGCTTCCCTGCAGATAGGGAGAGGGGGAGAGTGCTTTGATCTCCTGGAGCAGGAGGCTGAAAGGACCACTGTTTGGAGCAAAGCTGTCTGATGGGGTCCAGTCTTGCAGTAATCAAAGTCACAGGCTACCATCTGAGCCATTTGTGAACTCTAGATAAGATTAGCTGCTCGTTTGATAGATCAACCACCACCATCAATGGAGGCTAATTGTATCTGAAATATGACCAGGGAAGTGTCAGCTCCTGGAGACAAACATTTCCTTTATCCTCTATTTAAAGCTGGGATGGCATTTTTGTTTCGAAACCTGAGCAAAACCGAACACATAGAGCATTTTTCTCCTTTTCCCCCTAGCCTTGAGAGATGAAGAAATATGGGTTATTTTATTTAGACATGAATCTACACTTACGTTTTTATAAAGATTCTGCATTATAGTGTAAGAGAATAGTGGAAAACTATAAGTCAAAGAATACTTGCACCATGGAATTAGTTCATGGCATCATATTTAGAAGAGAAAAGTGCCCAGGCTTTGGAAAATCCTGTCCAGGAAGACCTGCTTTGAAATTCTAGAGTGGAGAAGAAAGGCTGACTGGTCATTTGGAATTTGAATGCACTTACAAGGGTTGCATTTTGCCTTGAAGCTGGTGCAATTGACAGCTTTACTTTCTTAAAATTTAATCCCTTGTCAGTAGAACTTGAGCTCAAATGAATCATGGACAAGCAACTTGAACATCCTCTTTCCTTCTTTGCAACTTTAAAGATTACTCGTTCTTCCAAATTCTCCAGACACAGTATGGTACAATAGCCAGGAAATTTGGTTTCTCATCTTCTGGGAAAGGTTGAGCCATTTCAGCCTTCCTCTTTTACAAAGGATGAAACTCAAATTCTCAAATTCCCTGCTCCCACTTCACCCCGGGCATCTTGGGCCTCTCTATTTCCAGCCTCATCCACTATAGCCCTTAAATTGCTAGGTTGTCCCAGTGTCCAGGCGGCTAGTAAAAGCTGCCTGAAAATGGCAAGGTATGATGAGAGGCACCTCATTAGGGCTCCCAAAATACACAGACCCAGAATAGCCCTGCACAGTTGGGGTAAGAAAAGGAGGAGGGAACCGATAGCCCCAGCACTCCATGTCTTCAACCATGTGTAAGGACTCAGGAAAGGCTGTGTCACCTTCTCACAAGCCCTCATACTGTGATGACCCTGGGGAGACTGCCTTCACTGACTCTGTCCTACTTCTCAGGTTGAATTCACACCCTTCCCTGCCAGCATCTGCCTGCTCAGGTGGAGAAACATCCTTTACATTGCAGAAGATGGTGACCACAGTGACAGTGCTTTGATAGGACCACCCCAGGTCCAGACCTCAGAACCACAGAATATTCTAGGTGAAAGGGCCTTTAATGATAAGAGTATCCTGAAAATGCACTATGTGCTGTGCAAGGCATTTTTTACTTTATAGCACATTTAATCCTCACCAATAACCTCACGGGGAGTCACAGTTGTCATTTCTGCTTTAAAAATGTTGAAATGAAGACTCGGAATGTTCAAATTGCTGCAGGCATATAGTTAGTAAGTGGCCAAGCTGATGTATGGGACCAGATTCATTTGATTGATGGCAGAGTCCTCACTTTTTAATACTGTGCAAAAGATCACTTGGAACATTCTAATTTCTTTTAATGTTTTGCAGCAAACAAAATATACTGACCTTCAATAAACCTATCCCTACTGTGGTAAACTTAGAGTTCCTTCTTAGAATCCATTTTAAAAATTATTAATCTAGTTAAATTCATGAGCTTGGAGATACTATGAAACAGATGTTTAAACACTTTTCCAAAGTCACATAATCACTTACGCAGTGGTTTTGAACCTTCCTAATGCCTCCTAATGCTGCAACCCTTGTATACATTTCCTCATGTGGTGGTGACCCCCAATACATTTCCTCATGTTGTGGTGACCCCCAACCGCAAAATTATTTTCATTGCTACTTCATAACTGTAAGTTTGCTACTGTTGTGAATCATAATGTAAATATCTGATATGCAAGATGTATTTTCATTGTTACAAGGTGCTCATGACCCACAGGTTGAGAACACTGACATAGTGGGACAGCTAGAACTAGAACCCAGGGCTCTAAAGGGCCAGCCCATTTCCTTGCCTGCTCTGTACTTCTCCAATCTAATCTGAACCTGAAGCACACTGGGGAAAAGCCATTAGCAGGATCCAGGAGAAAGCCTTTATGTATCCCGGAGGACTGCAAAAAATACTGGGAACCAAGGGAAAATTTCTGATCATGAGTGAGGAATCACGAGCTCCATCTCTAGCACACTCTATGATTCAATGTTACACATTCCCCCAAAGACCCCAGATGGCTCAAGGTTGCACTATTTGACCTGATTATTCATTCTGAATAGTAAATCCTGAGTTTTAAGGCCCATAGTGCTTTGCTAGGTCCTATTTGCACTTTAGTAAACGGTTATGAAATCAGGGAGATCTATGATAGACTCAAGAATAAGAGAGAACTCAGGGCTGCCACACTGAGGTGCCCTCAGGGATGAAGATGGTCAGGAAGTGGTCTGAGATCAGGGACAGATGGGACCTGCCCTGCAGGACTGTGGGTGAGGAAAGGGATTTGCCATTTTTTAAAAGTTAGAACAATCGTCTAAGAAATTTTGCATAGAAGATGGGAAAGGACTAAAAAATTGTTATGGATTAGTGGTATCAAAGGAGATACAATGTCTAACCCACTGCTTGAGGAGCTGCCTGAGGCTCCCTGCCCAGCAACTGTGGCTCTATTTTAGGTACGTGAGGTCGCTCCAGGCAATCTGGCCATTTGCTCCTCAACCTCATTCAGGCTTATTCAGTTCTTACCTGTCCTTCCAGATTTAGCTCTTCCTGGAAGAAGCATCTTTAGCTGGATGCACAATTCAATTCAATCAAACAAATGCTTGCTTTAGAGACTGTACTGTGGACTCAGAAAAGCACATGGGGCCATTTTCTGGTTATCACATGAGCAAATTCTGGAGGCTGGATTCTCCCAGGAATTAAGTCTCCCCTGGGTTACAAATAAGAAAGAAAAGTCAAGAGGTCTGGATTCTAATCCTAGCTCAGCCAGCCGTCTCACTCTGCACAAGTCCCTTGTTACTTCTCTAGATCTCATTCCCTATCTTTTAAAAAGGAGATGACACTTTAGCTTTTACCCGAAACCCATATGATTCTAAGTCCTCTCACATTGCGTACAGGGAGCATTCTGAATGGGGCTGATTCACTATAGAGACTGTCAGAAACACCTGATCACTACTCCCCAAACATGTTGAAGTCCTGGAAGACATGACAGGACCAAAAGTTACTACAGATTGGTAGGATCAAAGGAGAGATGATGTCTAAATATACGGTAGGATCCTGATTGGATCCTGGAATAGAAATGGGATGATGGAAAAACTGAGTGTCTTAGTCTATTCATCCTGTTATAACAAAATGTCATAGATAGGGCAATTAAAATATAGCATAAAGTGAATGCTTACAGTTCTGAAGGCTAGGCAGTTCAAGATAGAGGCAGCCACACATTCAGTGTTTGATGGGGGCCTATTCCACATAGAAGACATCGTCTAAGCATCCTCATGTGGCGGGACAGCAAATACCTAGGCAGTTCCTTGGACCACTTGGATAAGGGCACTAATCCCACTTGTGAGGGCAAAGCCCTCATAACCGAATCATTTCCCAAAGGTCCCACCTCTTAATACCATTACCTTGGGGGTTAGCTTTCAACAGATGAATTTGGGGGGGACATATATATTCAGATCATAACACTGGGTAAAATCAGTAAGCCTGTAGGCTAGTTAATGGGATTGTGTTGATGTTAATTCATTTGTTTGGATATCATGTTTATATGACCAGGTTACATGCTAACATTGGAAGAAGTGCAGTGTAGGTTATACGAGATTATTCTGTAGTATCTTTGAATTCATTTTAAATTTTTTAAAAAGTTAAAAATGAACCCAATAGAAATATGAGTATGTATTTTCTCATAGTATGGGACTGTACATTTCCCAAGGGTGGGGACTTCTTTTCTCTTTCTGTATGTTTCTTAGGCCTCACACAGAGACAACTTGCCATTCTCAAGAACTTTTTATTAGAAATAAGTTGGCCAAAAATTATTCACAACAAAATTTTAATGGGAAAAAGCAACATATCACATTGTCTCTAAGTAGTTACTATTACAGTTGTGGTATTTTTACAAGTAAAACACATACACAAACTCCAAGAAATTGACCCTGTTTCCTGGCACCCAAGAAGAGAAATCTTTCCACATTCAGGTCAAACTGACAGACTGATTTAGGAAAACAAAATGAAAAGGAATAAAAAGTAACAAAAAAGACAAAGTGACGTCTTTAACAAAGAAAGTCCTCTTTAAAAAGACTTTCCTTTCTTTTAAAAGTATCATGGTTGCTTTTTGGACTGAGTAAGAAGGTCCAGATAAGAATAACTACTAAAGAAAAACATAAAAAATAATAAAAAAAAAGAACAACAACAAAAGAACAAAAATTCTTTGGAGCTTGCAATTTGTTTTTCATAATAAATGGATTGTCCCTAGCTAAATGCAGCCCTGAGGAGTTAATTAAACAGCTGCCCCCATGGCTGATCCTGATGTTAGAGCCCCATGACAGGCTGATGAACAAATGGAGCCTTAAAGGTGTGGGCTGTTTGGCTTGATTGAAGAGCTTGAGTCTTTCACCCCTTAGTCTCCAAACCATCTGGAAGTGAGTTTGTGGAATGTGGGATGGCAGCCTTTCGTTCCTTATCTGCTGATAAGATTCTCAGCCTCAAACACGTGGATTAGAAAGGCAGGGAGCAAATATTTTAGACCTTAAACAACTTGCAAATCCTCCCTCCAAAGTTCTTGTTGTGCTATAGTACGGGAGGAAGGAAATCTAGCTCACCTTTCCCCCTCTTGTATCTTGGGCTTTCGACATCAAAATGAGCAAACACTAAAAAGTTTACTTAAAGGGAAACTGGGTTTTGACTGATGAGTTTCATTGACCTTTTTTCTTAGTGTCCAAAAACTTTAGGTTATAAAGGCAAGGCCCCTGAGAGTTGCCCTATAAGACGGCCATGTGAACAAGGTTTAATGAGCAAAGAATTTGAGCCCAAGGAAAAATATCTATGTTTACAACTGCTGGTAAAGCTGCCTCCTAAAAAAACAAAACATCTAAGGATAGCCAGCAGGTGACAGCTTCACTGGCAGAGAGTCCAGGTGTCATATCAGAAAGGCTTGGTCACTGGTAAAGGAAAGAAAAATCTGGAGATTGTGCTTTTTGCTTTGAAAGTCTAAAAACCAGATAGTATATGTGGTTTGTGTGGCTATTATTATGCATATAGAATATGTGAGGAGCAAGGTTGTGTGTGTTTGTGAATATAAATTAAAATTTACTCAACATAGAGAAAGACAGGTTTAGATCAAGCTAGTAACAGCTTGGGGACATATACACGCACCACACACCTCAACCTGAAGGGACGCTTTAGTTTAGAAACACTTGCAGAATCCTGTCATCAGTCCTTTACTAGATCCCTACGCTTGAGCTCCTAGATGCTTCAAACGCTAAGTGGGCCTTGGAAACATGGGTCCAGGTCCATTTAAACCTTGTCTCAAGGAGTGTGCACTCTAGAGAGACAGACTGAGTAACCCAGCAGTTGTGAAACAGAGTGAGAGGGCCACGGTCTAATGAAGCTCAGGCTATTCTGGGAGGACAGATGTGGAGTTTCACTGAACAGGGAAAATATCTAGGCTCATCTCACCTCAAGCTGATCATTAAATTTCAATGACATAGGAAAGCTTCAATGTGTGTGAAGTCTCAAAAACCTTAGGTTTGTGTACTTTGAATGACTAACAAGATTATTTTTAAAAAATAACAGAAAATCACCATTTCATTTCATTTACTTACTCAAATGTGTTTGAAGTACACACAGTCAGCCCTCTGCATGTGGGTAGATTCAGCCAACCTCACATGAAAAATACAGTAGAATCTCTATAAATTACCGTTTAAGGAACTGGTCAAAATATGTAGGTGGTCAAATAAGGAACTTCCATTGAGTACACGTGGTGCATGACTGGTCTATGAAAATCAGGTCAACTTAAGGATGTGGTCAATGTAGGAAGGTGGTCAACTCTGTGGAGGCTTAGCTGTATTCTGTGTCAAGTGCCAGTGCCCAGGGTGTTAAAGATTACCCCTTTGATTTTAACTACTTGAAATAGGCCCACTCTGGTCTGAACGTTTTATAAAATGTAATTGATTTTATAGAAGAAAAGTGATCCTATCCCCCTTCTTGACAAAAACCAAAGTGATCATTTTCATCTGCATAACTGACTAGAGTCAGAGGGGTTGTCTAAAGGCATTAGAACTAATTGTAGAGTATTGCAAGACAAAAACAGTTTGTTGGGCAAAGTAATCTCACACACATTTTAGCTCAGGCCAAATCAAGCTTCCGGAATTTCTTTATACATAGCTGGGTTAGTAGTATAATGTGTACTAGGCAAATACACATGAAAACAGGGCAGCCAGGAAAGATCAACTGTGATAAGCTCACGTTGAAATAAATGGTTTCCTTGAAAATATTATAGCTCTTTAAGAGCCCTATGTCTATTCTCACACACAAAACCCAACTAACTTTGTCCTTCAAGTTTATAACTTTCTTATATTATATTCTCAAAGTACCCTCAAAGTGCCCAAAATAGATATTCTAAATTGCCTCTGTAGATTTTCAGATATAAATTCTGCTGATTTTATTTACACTCCCATATTTAGTTTCTCTGGCTAAGTGAGGAAAAGGCTTCTGCTTCCAGAGGTCAAACATTATCTTGATTTAGCAGGTTGGGCCCCTGAATCACTCTTATGCTCAGTAGCAAAGAATGCAGGCTGGGAAGGATTAATTACTAAAGCCAGTAATCCTGACTCCAACCTCCAAAAATATGGGGAAGTCCAAAAAAAATGTTAAAAGTGATTTGCAACATTCTGTTCAAATCAGTCTCATGAGTAATGTCACTTTGACACCTCTTACCCATGTAAACATAATTATCACAGACACATCAGCTATTCTTTCTGAACCTTCTCCTTTTCACCCCGAGGCTCAATTTTCCCTCTTTTGAAAGGAGATGAACAGATTTTTATTAATAGCTTCTTCCTCTGTCTTCCTAGTGAAACAAATACCCTCAAAATGTAAGAATGCCAGTAGCTTGTTTTATGACAAGTTGTATATACTCCCACAGGTCTGGGCAAAAAAATAATTATATATTTTGGTCTGGAGCCCAGGAGACATAGACAGTCTTGGCAAAATCTCACAAGCGGGATCAAACCCTGCAATTCCTGTCACTTCACATCAGTGAGATCTTAGTTTATTAGGAGGTAACGAAAGAGGAAATTCCTGATTGACCATTAAAACTCCTAAACAGGTACCACTTTTTAAAATTTACTTTGATCTGAATTTAGTCAGCTAAAAGTTTTCCATAAGACCACATATCTCCTGTACCACATGAGTGATTCTGTGAATGAAAATATTTATAGCTGAAGTTATTCACCCATTGAACCTATTTAAAAAGTATTGCTGATTATAAATACATACACACAAAGTCAAACTCCAGCTGGCAACATGGCTTTGTATGTGCGATAGTTTGACATTGCCTAGGCAATACCTAAGTCTCCAAGATTCAGAATTCTAAAGGCATGTTAATACATTCCCCCATTGATATATTTTCAGTAAAATTATTAAGAAACTTAATAGGAAATAAAGAAAATGGCATCTCACAATTAAATGACAGAAACAAATTTTGCTTAAAATTTGGACTTTCATAACATATGCTAGTGTCTAGAAATACAATTAAAACCCAAATAACCAAGAAGAAAATGTGTTAAAACAGCTGATATAGCAAGAAATATAATTGCCAAAGGGTGCTAAAATCCTAAAGTTTATTACACACATGTACCCAATATGTATCACACAGGGAAATTCTTTTAACCTCACAACAAACCATCAGGGATTTTTAAAAATAATATTGTAACAAAGGAAGGGTTTAATGAACTGCAGATTGGGAAACTTAAATCCACATCCACTGTGTCCAGCTCCAGGTTGGGACACAGGCACATCCCAAGGCTTGCTAGAAAGAAAGGCAGTTGTGAAAGTCTGTTCCTGCTCAGCCGTTCCCTTAACGGTATCTAGAAACACACAGAATCGTCATTCAATGTGTCCTTTGGAGCCAGCCTCATACACATCTAAGATTATCTTTTCTTCCCTCTTTCTTGTAGAGAGGGTAAAGTCAGAAGGCAAATTTGTTCTATGACCCCTTGGAAATCAGAAAAGCAGAGGGGAGTGTTGTAGGTGTCCCAGGTCACCCCACCCCAAGTGAGAGGGAGAGTCTTTTCCTCTCGACTCAAGGTTCAGTGTGCCCTAAACATAGGGACACGCATCCCAGGCCCAGCTGGAGTTGGTCCTCTTCTGCGGTACACTCATATTCTCCAACACCTTCAGTCCCTCCAAGAGAGACCCACTGTTCTGAAGATTTAATTCAAATTCTTAACTAGTCATTCAAGGCCTTTATCTTCACCTAAACCCGGGCAAGACTCTCACACAATTCTCTCCTCTGCCTCATCTATAGGTACTGGGGGTGCAACAGTAAACAAGACAAGTCTTATTCTTTGGGGTGGGTGTATGGAGGGAGGGGTACAGCAAAAGACAATAAATGCATGAACCGGGAAGTAAGTGGGTAATGTGCAGCTGCTGGTAAGTGTCAGAGCTCACTGAACGGAGGAGGAATTTCCACCAAGCAGCAGAGGAGAGCTCTCTTTCTAGGAGGGTCAAAAAAGCCTCTTAGTGGGGCGGCACCTGAGGCTCATCAAGTAGGGTGCCGGTCCCATATACCGAGAAGGTGGCGAGTTCAAACCCAGCCTTGGCCGAACTGCAAAACAGAAAAATAGCCGGGCATTGTGGCAGGTGCCTGTAGTCCCAGCTACTCGGGAGGCTGAGGCAAGAGAATCGCCTAAGCCTTGGAGTTGGAGGTTGCTGTGAGCTGTGTGACGCCACGGCACTCTACCGAGGGTGATAAAGTGAGACTCTGTCTCTACAAACAACAACAAAAAAAGGCCTCATAGTGAAGGTGACTTTTCAGCAAAAGCTTTATCCAAACTGATGGACTAGAAAGTGCAAAGGCCCCGAGGTAGGAGTCAGGTTGGCTTGTTCAAGGCACAGGAAAACAAAAGGCTCAATTTAGCTGAAGCAGAGTAAATGAAAAGATTCAGGAAATGTTTAAAACTTCAGGTAGAGTTCTAAGATTCTCATTCCCTCTGCCCATGTACACATCCTGCATATTCCAAGACACTCTGAATAGTGAGGATTTTAGTCCCAGGGGAAAGTTATGCTCTGTGGCACAGTTGACTTTAACCGCTTTGGGGCCTGACCTAATCGCATAAGCTTTGTAAAATGGGGAGTTTTTCTCATGCTGGTAGCAGAAGAGAAAGACACAGATTTTCCTGCTGGTAGCAGAAGAGAAAGAGCACAAGAAGGATTCAATGCACTGTTGCTTACTAGGAGATAGAGACAGCCGTGTAGTAGGGAATGTAGGTAGCCTTCAGGAGCTGAGAGTGACTCCTTGACTGGCAGCCAGCAAGGAAACAAGAGTTTCAGTCCTACAATCCCAAGGAACTGAATTTTGCCAACAATAAGATGCATTTGGAAGTGGACTTTTTCCCCAGAGGGTCCAGAAGAGAGAACTCAGTCTTACCAAGACCTTGATTTCAGGCTCACCTTGATTTCAGGCTCAGCATGGCCCACACCAGCTAATATCCACATAATACGAGCCATTCTGTGCAAGACTTTTGACGAAAGACCCTTGAGCTCCTAAATGATTGTTGTTTCAAGCTGCTGCATGTGTGGCGATTTGTTATGCCACAAGAGAACAGTGTTGTAAAGCTGGAGTGGCAGATAGGGGCCAGATACTGTAAGGCCTCACAAGACAAGATAGAGTCTGCGTTTCATTTTCCTGGTGAACTTATTGGCAAGCCGTAAACAGAGGTCAGTAAAGTGGAAAGTGTGTAGCCAGGTTGTGCTTTGAGAAAAGCAGCCGGCTTCTTGAGAATAGGCAAATAGCTGGGAAAGTGGTGAGGGGGAGACCAGCCAGGAGTGCGATAGGCTGGGTGGGGGACGGCAGTGGCAAGAACCAGGGTTGTGGCAGAAGTGATGGTTTCTAGGGTCTATTTAGAGGGACAGCATGAAGGATTTCCAAATGGATTGAGTATTTCTGTTCAGGTAGAGGTAAGAGGAGGACAGAGAAAAGGATTCTGAATGAATAGAAGTTTCGAGTAAGCATCAGCTGTCAGGGGCAGCAGCGGGGAAGAATGAGCATTGCACACACACACACACACGAGCACGCACACATGATCCATATTGTCTCGGATGCCTGCTCTCTCCTCTCCGCAGTCTTCCTCAAGATTCTAAATTGTTTTAATGCTGAACCAAACACACTTACCATACCGCCAAGTCTTCTCCAATGATCTACCCTAAAACGGTTATTCCTGACTCTAAACACCTGGAATCTTACCTTCACTACCATGTGGTGATCATAGTAGTATCTAATGATGATTGAAAATCAGAAATGCCATATTTCATGGAAGTTTCATGCTATAGGTAAAGTGTCCTCATTTGCCCCATCTAAACACTGGGAGACCCCTCATTCCCAGGTAACCAGAGATGATCAGTCACCTAGGTGTTCCAAGGACCCCTCTCCTTCTCTCCAAGTGCCCTATCATCTGTCCCATCTGGCCACTTCACTGAGCGCAGGGCATGTTACGTATAGCAGGTGCTCAACAGCGACTAGCAAATTCTGAAGACAATACTTCTGCATGAATGGCCTACAGAAAATGACCCTGCTCACTGTGTTCCCTCACATTCCTTTCCTGCCAAATGTTTAAGACAGTGGATAGGTGATCTGGAATTGTTTTGCCTATCTAAACATGTTCTGCTTTTTTCTGATTATTTTCTTCATTCCTATTTTGTTTGTTTGTTTATTTTAAGAAATGGTGCAGGTTTATGTTTCCCTGAATGAGATTTAGTCCTTCCCTCCATACTATATACTAAATGGTCAATCATTCACAGGCTGAGTCTGAGAACGGGTTAATCCCTTTGCAGCCCGGTACAGCTGAGTTTCCGCTCCTGGTTCAAATGCTAAGTGAACCTGTATAACCAGCTTCAGGTGCAGTTTAATCTCTAGGCCACTGTTTATTTGTCAAAGGCCTTGCTGTGCACTCCTGTAGGTCAAAAGGCACAGAAATGAGAGGTGGCAGAGAGGTCAGACCCTGGGGAACTGTGAAACAGCCAGGACTCCATAGGTTCAGCCATCAGCTTTCTGTGTGGCCTGGGCCAGGCCCCACAGCTCCTTGAGCTTCATCTCCTACTCCTTTCTGTGAGGCCACCAGCCCATGGCATCCCTAAGGCCTCCCCTGAGCCCTCCCTGATCTTACATCTGAGAAGTGAGCCCTGGGGAGAGGGAGAATCCCAAAATCCGACTTGCAGAAACAGTCACTCCAGGGTTGATTTCACTCTGCACTGTCCTTAAGAGCAGTCTCTGATATTTACTGGATATTTACTGGATGGGGATTTTTACACATATCACATTTAATCTCCCCATAATCCTGTGGAATACTTGCTATAATGCTGCTAATATTCAAATGATACAGAGATCTGTATACACAGTGAACTGGTGAAAGGGACCAAGTATTCTACAGTGCAGCAGAGAGACCCAGGGACAGAGCATGCGGGGCACAGAGAGGAGGGAAGAATAAAGAGTGAGCCAATGGCATTTGAGAAGAATGAGCTCTGGAAATAGAGTTATCAGCAGGAGGAGGAGTGACCCCCAGGTGAGCACAGTGGGATTGCAGGCAAAGGAGAATCAGCTTCTACTAAGTTGGGCTGGGATAGGACTTTCCCACTGCCATGCCCCAAGTAAGTGGCTCCCCTTTCTTTTTATACCCAAGGTGAGAGAACTAGTTGTGAAAAAGGAAAATGAAACAAAGAAGAGTGAGCCCTCTTGCTGGCCTTTCTGATAATCCTTCATGCCCTTTACCCAGCACTAGCAGAAATGCATGTTCCTCCAGGAAATTAGGGATAGCCAGTGGTCCCTGACTCATTCCCGGAAAAGCCTGGGTCCTTGTCCACTGTAAAGCTGATGACCCCACCGAAAATAAAAGGCTCACATTCACAAGTTTTCAGACTCACAGGGTGTGTTATATGTGGCCACGGCTACGTGGCTACTGTGGTAAGATAATTTTCCAGAATTCTTTAGAAAGAGTAGTTATTATTTTATTACTTAGAAGCAAGTTCTTCAGTTAGGAGTGGGGTGAGGAGTACATTTGTACTACTGAGATCAAGGCACGTATAAAAGTATGGGGTACAAATGTAATTTTGTTACATGCATAGATGGCACACTGGTAAAGTCAGGACTTTTAGAATATCTGTCACCTAAATAATATACATTGTACCCATTAAGCAATGTCTCATCATCCACCCCCTGTCACCCCCTTCTGAATCGCCACCGTTCATCATTCCACACTCTATGTCCACGCACACAGATAATTTAACTCTCATTTACAAGGACATGTGATATTTGTCTTTCTGAGTCTAAGTTATTTCACTTAAGACAATGACTTCCGGTTCCATCCATGTTGTTCCAAAAGACATGATTTCGTTCTTCTGTATGGCTAAGATTCCCCTGTGTATACATGCCACATTTTCTTTATCCCATCATCTGTCAATGGACGCATAGGTTGATTCCATAACTCTGTTATTGTGAGTAGTGCTTTGATAAGCAGGAGAGCAGGTATCTTTTTGATAGTATATAGTGATCTCTTTTCCCATGGGTAGATGCACAGTGGCGAGATTGCTGGAAAGAATGGTATTTCTACTTTTAGTACTTTGAGAAATTTCCATACTGTTTTCCATAGAGGACGGACTAGTTTACATTCCCACCAACAGTGTATAAGAGTTCCCTTTTCTCCATATCCTTGCCAACATCTGTTTTGTTTTCTTTCTCGTCTTTTTCAAGAATAGCCATACTGACTGGTGTAAGATGATACCTCATTGTGGTTTTAATTTGCATTTCTCTGATGATTAGTGATGTTGAGCATTTTTCCATAGGAGACAGTTTACTTAAGTGTGAAGGCAGATGTATTAGCAAGGTTTATGCGTGACTGTTTTTATCACTGATATGTCAGTAATTAATGCATGTTTCTACTTAATTAGAATGCTGCTGTCACATCTGAGTGTGGTCAACCACTGGACTCATTGGGTATATTTTGTTTAGAAGAATAATTAGTAAATGATGTTAATATGAATAAAAAAAACAACCACTGCAGCTTTCTTCATCCTGAAGCATTATATTTAAACATGGCCTTACTGTTGGGATTCTTGGTACTTAATTTGAAGGAAAAAGTAGAGTCAGGTGGTTTTAACCATTGCTGTCCACTTGATTTGCACTGATTCACTATGGCTTGCTAAATGCCTAAGGATGGAACAGTGTGTTCATCTTAAATAGACTCTATATTTTTCCTAGACATGTCACTTGGCATAGAGTACGATTAAGAATAGGAACACTTGCTTTATGTTAGTCCAGACAGTAGCTTCTGAATGACCATATTGCACCTGCCAGGTTTCTGTCATTCTGCCTATGGCCCTCTGTGTACGGATTCAGCAGGGTGATTGCCTCCTGTCCATCCTTTTCCTCCTTCCTCAACTTTCTCCTCCAAATGCCTCGCATCCTCCTTTCTCCTCCCTCTCTTTGTCACCTGAAATTCTCTGTCTGCTCTTTTGAGACTCTGAGCTGGGCATTTCAACCTTTCTAGACTTCATAGCTATCCCTGGCAAACTGATCTGAAACCATAACAATGTACATATTTGAACATATTTGGATCTTTGGGGAAGTGTACAAGTCCACCAGAACTTCGCCCTCTTTCATCTGAGATTAAAACAAAAACACCTCTTATATTTCTAAAATGAAAGAGAATAAGCAAAAATATAAGAAATGCAAAGGAATCACATTTCCTTATTTTGAAATTATCTTCTTCCCAGAGAAGACGCTTTGGTGGGCACGGTTAGAAACCACAGACTTCTTTCCTAACGTGATGCAAACAGACACAGGAGTTGCTGCTGCCCTAACACATCACAGTGCTCTATGTTAGGCCATACTTCTTTCTTTCTCCAAAAATGAGATCAATAAATGTAGCTTTCATATGTTATAACAGACTGTACTATTTATACTTCTGTCAAATATATAATAAGGATTTCCTTGAAATAAGTTGTTCCTAGAGTCTTCTGCTTATTGTATAATATGTTGCTACTTTAAGAAAAAGAAAAGACAAGGCATTTTTTTAAAACTCTGCATTAAGCCTGATTGATCTGTTATTAGAATATAGGACAACTGATGAAAATTTAAGTTCTAAACATAGACCTTTTAAACACTTAAGCTTTGATTGCTTTTTCAACATGAAAACTCCACAAATGAATGAAGAACTGACAATCTAGGTTTTGCTCTGGAACACAATAACCTGGGCGCAAAGTTTTAAATAAATTTATGAGATTACAAACACATCATCTCTCCCATCTCCCCCAACACCTACCCTATACGTGTAAACCCTTATCCACAACCCCAGGATGGGTTATTACTGGCCTGTGCCAGCCCCTTGGCTACCAAAGGAATGGCAGGTGTGAATAAGTTAAAAAACTAAAGGCAGCATCTTGGCGACCCTCTGTCCTGTAACCTGTGTGTAAAGGATTTGTATTTGTACTTGTACTTACATCATTTGTCCTAAATACTAACAGCAGATAAATGAGGTAAATCCTTTGTTAGAACCCAAGTGAACCTGTATTTGGGACAGAACAATAAGAAAATGTATTTGTAGTTAAAAAGGAGAGTGAGTTATAAAGCTCCATTAATCTTCCTTGGCAATCTTCGCACCTGAACAAAGCCAGATCTGTTCAAGGCGATGCCTCCCTTTTCTCTCTGCTCACCTTGCTCTTCAGTGATCAATGGTCACATAATGGTTATCCCTCACTCCTTCTCTTGTATCATCTTCAGTGGCACTCGTATCTCCTAAAGGAATGAGCGAGTCTTTTCCTACCCTTTCCCAGAACAGGAAGAACCCCAGAGAAGGCAGGATGACATATTGTCTCAGAGACTGACTTTGAGAAGGTGAATCAGGGCCTTCCCTTTCAAAAACTAATGCAGCTTTGAAGACTGGGAAAGAATGACAACCTTAGAAGAACTGAAGCCGAGCTCCACCTGTAGTCCTGATCCTCAAAGAGCTCCTCTTAGCACGCAGCCACAGGCATTGGCCAAGAATCAGGAAGCTCAGAAACCCAAGGACAATGTCTGCCTGGGAGCCCTGGGGTGGGGTGAGGCAATCTGGCCAAGTGAAAGCTGTTGACATGAATGCCTTTCCACTGTATTCTGAGAATAGGAGTCTGAAAATGAAGGGCTCCTTCTACTTGAAAAGCTGCCCAAAATTGTGAGTAATTTGGGTTATTTTCCTGAAAGAATAACCACGGAAAAAGACTAAGTCCTTCTCCCTACAAAGTCAGACATGGCTCACAAATCTAGTAGAGAAGTGGAACTGAACAGTAGCGAAAGCCCAAAAGCCAAATTCTGCTGACTTGCGGCAGTGAACTCAGCAATGAGCGTGGTAATGCACAGGAGGTAGGGGTCAGGGTGGGTGGAATAAGGATAGATAAGAACCCATTAGCTTGACCTCTGAGATGCGTTGTAGGAAAATGACTTATGTTAGGATCTAGGAAGAAAGATTAAGAAAAATCAGTGGGCCTGGGATAGAGCAGTGTGTGAATGAAGCACAGTTGTAAAGCTATTTACAGTATTGATAAATTAATGGATTTCCATGCTGGGAAGCATTTTATCCACATTTTCATTCTGCCAAAAAAAGAAATAAAAGTAAGTAGTTGTCAAGAATAAGGTGTCAAGCAGATTTCCTGCAAATAAAGAGCTTTCCTAATAAATTACATACTCAGTAAAAGGAATTGCATTTACATGCTATGGCCTTAATTCACAGTTTTACAGAGTTCTTTAATCCTGACTATATTTTTCTAGGTTTTATATGAGCTGCTGACACTGGGTACCAGTTATGACTGGTGAAATTGTACTTATTCCAGGGTTTTAAGTCTAGAAATGGTAGCTGGAAGAAAAGGAATGGAACTGAAAAAAATGGCTATGGCTACAGCTTTTATGATTCCAAGTAACAATGAACATTCCTTGAAACATTCGAAGTTCCGTTTCATCACAATTCCTTACAATGGTCTCAAGAAATGTCTTATCACTTCACATTTTCAGAATAAATGGATTCAAATTATAATCACTTGAAAGTTCAGGAGAGACTGGTATAATACGTTTGAAGACATTCCTTCAATATACATGAAGCATTCTTTGATGAAAGCCATCAGTATCGCCTAGAGAATGTTAGGTGTTTTCCAAGATTTCTTTAAACATTTTTAGAAGGCATCTCTGTATTCCAAAATGTTAAATGATGGTATACAAAATACAATATTTCCCAGGTTTGCCATATTGAATATGATACTTCAGTCAAAACATACATATGAAGAAAAGCAGATTTAGAAAGCTAAATTCACTACACCCCTCTGGTGGTTTAAGAATATTTTTCCTACAGGGGCTACATGGTCACAGGGTAACAAGAACAAAGATGAATACTTCAAGCTCAGGTTCAAACCTGGGTAGTCTGCAGATAGACATGAGCTAATGGATCTAGTTGGCCAATCTCAATGGCTTCTACAACAGCCAAGTTTTTAAATCAAAAGCCTACATTTAGTTGGTATGAATGTGCCATATTTCTGTGAAAAATTAGAAGCACTTGATACTAGAAATACTCTTCCAGGCTGTCTTCCCTGGGACAATGGAAAATTGATGGAATAAAGTCTAGACTCCCAAGACCAGGTTCGGTTCTGCACACAACTGATGTATGAATCTGAGTAAGTCATTTTCCTGTGGACCTCTTTTTTCACATCTGTAAAAAAAGAGGATAACCATTATAAGTTCTTCCTAATTCTAAAATTGTATTGCTGAAAATATGGAGTTTATCTTGAAATCCAAATCAGTATAGTTCTAAGTTCTCTAGAAATCAGAGTTAAAGTGCCTCTGAAAATCAAAACTGTACTATAGAATGAGAAACACTCTAACCAAAATCCCCTCATTTTACTCATAGAGAAACTGACCACATGTGTTTGTTGGCTTCACTCCCAGATGCCAGTGAAATGTTTGGTTGTTTCAAGTAGGTGCCAAAATGGAACTCCTTCTGAATCTTAGAAATCTAGTCTCATATTCTCTCTCAGGGGTCATGTCATTTTACTGTCAGAAAAAAAAAATACAAGTTTGAATTATAGCAGAAATAAGATACATAAAACTAAGATGGGGTTTTCAGCATCATAAAATTAAATATCCCTCTATATACCCCAAAGACAGGACTTGGAAAGAAGCTACATGATATCTCAGCTATAAGACTTATCTATAGTAGAGACCTGGGATCTGGATCAAGTAGTAGAACCACATCTGAGGAAGATCAATAGTAAAAACAAGAGTTCCTGAACCTACGTACCGTTTATAAGAGTATTATGGAGCCAAAACCCAGGAGGTAGGGGGGTAGTCGGAAAGAATAAGAAGCAAACAATAGTGGAGCAGAGTAGAAAATATGTAGTATTACTGGAAGGATCAAAGGGGCCAAGTCCCTGTTCATTAGGAGCCAGCCCCAGGAGCTGTGAGCAGATCAGCTGTAAAATTCAAGGTCAAGTTGACAAGGGCAATGATGGTGCATGTCTGTCCCCCCAAATCATTTGTTTGTTTTTTATTATCAGATTTTTAGAAAGCAATATCTGTAACTACCATTATGGTATGACACAGTCTTTAAAAATTTTTAGTATCCAACAATGTTGCAGATGACTGGGACTTCTCTCACCAGCTGAAGTATGAAGTATTAGCGTTTTTAGGATCTCATTGATGATTATATGACTGAAGAGAGAGGCCTGTCTACCTATTGTGTGCTCAGTAAATGTCGGTTCATTCTGTGGCTTTCAAGCATTCCATTCAGTTGAAAGTGGCGATGTCATTGAGCATTTTATAATATTATTGGTTAAAACTTTTATTACAAAGTGTACATATTGTATATTTTTCTAAGTGTTCGTAAATCCCTTTCAGGTATTGCAAGGACTGAAAAGTTCCCAAGATCTCTGAATATAGATGTCCAGCAGTCCAAACTTGTCTGCATTTACCTTTACAATACTTGGCTTAATAACATTGAGTATTCAGATGAATAAGAACATTTTCCATCTTTGTTCACTGTTATAAATTTATAGAATTCAATATTCATTTATTTGACCGGCCTTCTTAATGTTATTTAAATGACTTTTGAAATTATATGGCCAATTCCAGAGACACAGGCCCATATTTCGTTTGTATGCTGAAGCCTCTTTATTAGAGAATTATGCAGAGAACAGATTCATATTCTGCATTAGCAAATCCTTTTATTCTTCAGAACACAGACTTTTATAAAAACTGTTTATCCTATTCCTCAAGGCCCATTGAATAATTATCTGTTTGTTTGAAACAAAACAATGCATTCTTTTTTCTGTACTCCTTTAGAGGTCAGGATCATTCTTCCATTTATTCACTTTCTCATTCTTCTAAAATCATCTACTTAGTATCTATACAGTGCAAATCAGAAATTCAGAAAGAAGTAGAAAAGTTCCCTTGCTTCAAACATTTGTGTTCTAAGAGTCAGATAGAAGAACAACTACATTATCATCTTTTCCTGGCAATCCTTCATAGCAACCAAAATATATAAGCCTGGATTTTAACATCTACTTGGAAAGTATTCACTAGCTGGATGAATCAATAAATGTAATTATGAAGACTTGGATGTAATGGGCACATTTGGTTAATAAGCCACTGGGAGATGTATCTTGATATTTAAAGGAGCCATATTTCAGATAAAGTAAAATGAAGTCCTGATTCACATGTTTTTAAATTATGAAGTTTGTTTTCTGAAGACTGGCCTCACCTTTGTAAATGACCAAGACACAGTGGATATGTTTGTAAACCTTAGCATTTGAAGTTAATCAGATAGGCTGACCAGGCATGAGCCACTTCCAAAATGAGTCCTTGAGTGCTGGTGTCAGAGCTGAATCTCAGTTAGGTAGATATGGGAGGCAGACAGGCTGAATTTCTCATTGTCCTTCTACTTCAGACTTAAGTGCCCAGTCAAAAGTCTGCATGGCTATCCCTTCATGCGGAAATCATAATGTAGGCAGCTGAGACCATCAGCTTAGGCTAGAGAAGTTGAGATGTCTGAGATGTCTTGGGCTAGCAGTTTGGGCTAGAGAAGCTGAGATGTCTGTCTGAGGACTTAAGACTTGTTTCTCCCCCCTCTTCTGGTTGCACTGTCATCTGGCCTCCTCAGATGTTCCACCACCCTATGTCCCTGTTTACCATTTATGCAAACTTCTTGGAGACTGTAATCTCCTCTTTCATTCTTAACCTTGATTGCTGACTACTGTCTGCTGTGCATCCTTGTACATATACTCTGTTATCCACCCAATAAAACAACTCCAGGAAACAGGACAGGTATTGCATTGTTCTCATGCTGCCACCAGGCATATGAAACAGTGTATTCCCTCGCAGGCTTCTGCTTTTATGCACTAAGTTGATGTAAGTTTTGTGATTTCTCCAGTGCCCTCTCCCTTGCTGACCACTAAACTAGGTAGGGGTCCACTAGATTTCCAACAGGTAAAGACCATGGGGCTCACCCAGCTTATAGTCATTCATTCATATTTGCATGTGCTAAACATCTCCTGTATCCACTTGATCACAGACTGCTAAAGTCTCTTGTGCTCCCTTCCCTAGCACATAGGGTCACAGTGGTGCAGTGACACAAGTCAGTTGCTTTTTAACTACCCAAACTCTCAATTTACCCCTATGAGGACCCAGGGAGGGGTCTTCCCTTTATATGAAAGTGTAAGAGAAATCAAATTTTGTTGAAGAGAGCAACAGCCCTTGAAATGTTTTGTATGGGTGGCTGATTCTATAATAGTACCTGCTTTGCAGGGAAGGTGGTGAGATCCTGACAGCCTGCTAATATGATGCAATGGAGGACTCAGGAAACCCTACCTCATTCAGAGTTTCTTCCAACAGAGAACAAAAAGACCAGCTGATCATAGATACACAAATGAGCCTACTGAGTCAGCACCAAGACCACGCACAGGGGGATTCTCTTGGGCTGAATGGAATACAGTTACTCTTTACATAAAATATATTTCCTCACTTAAAGATAAAAGTCTCCCTCCTTAGCAGGCACTGGAGTCTGGAAAGTAGCAATATAACAATCCAGGGGAACACTGATTCAAGGCATTCAGTCTACCCTGTCTGTTCCACTTTTCCAACCCAAGATTTATGTTTTAAATAATCCATAACTGAACCAACTGCCATTCATTTAGAGCCCATGCCATGTCTCTTGACTTGTTAATGGTGTAGTCATGGAGGGGTCAACTTGAAAGTTAGTCTGTCATTGGAATAAACATATTCTTCCTTGCCCCAATCACTACAGCCAAGACTATGGATCAAAACCAAGACTGTAGGCCTACAGCACTTTCTACAGATAAGGTATATAACTTTCTTCAACTCCTAAGTTCTTGAGGCTCAGAATGCTCATGGATTTTCTTTTCCTATGCTGTGTTCATGAGATGTCAAGCACTGGAACACATATTCCTGACCTTGTTACCCTGGGAAGATTATAGATCTGGTAGGGACACTTCATTTATGAATACCTTTAATTTATAAATTTGTGAGTTGATGCAGGCCCCTTCAATCACTGATTTCTTCCCCTCATATCTGGAAGGACATCAGCCCTTTGGTTAAGCATTGTTCTTTTAAATCGTTTGCAAATGATAAAGCTATGTCTTAGCGTGAATATTTTTACCTTGTGTATTTGACCACATAATATATGCCAGACATTGTGCATCACACCAATACGTTCCAAGCATTTTTGCAGATGAAGAAATTAAGGTTCAGAAGGGTAAATTTATTTCAAGTTATATAACTAGTTTGTGGTAGAGCTAGACCGTGAATCCAGGATTGTCTCTCTGTAGAGTAGGTCTTCTTTCTACTAACCATGCTGTCTTACTTTTCTTATGATGCAAGATAAAGCAAAGATGGGTCCTTGATAGCTGTGATCTGCAAAGAGAGGGCAGAGAGAGAGATATGGTGAATACACAATATGTGTAGGCAGACTCAGATCAGGAACACCTCAAGATAAACTTGACTTAATGTGCAACTTTGAATGGAGCAGTGAAGTGAATCTGCATATGACTGATTCTGGGAAAAAGAGCAGTGTCTTCCCAAGGATTAGAAGAGGTCTAGACTATGTTTTTAAAAGTGTATATTCAGAAACAGCCTCTAATTATTCATCATTTCTTGTTGGTATTTTAAAATTATTTGTAGGATTCATCTATGTTTTTATCCTATCACTTTCATCTGGAAAAATTTATGATTGGTTTTCCTGTACTAATTTAATTACTTCCAAACCTTCTACAACACTAAAACTAAGGGAGATTTCTTAAAACATGAATCTTATGATGTGATGGCTGTTTGGAATATCCTGGAATCCTAGCACTTTGAGAGGCCAAGGCATGGAGATTGCCTGAGCTGATAAGTTTGAAACTACCCTGAGCCGGAGTAAGAACTCATCTCTAAAAACATGGCCAGACATTGTGGTGGGTGGCTGTAGTCCCAGATCCTTGGAAGACTGAGGCAAGAGAATCACTTTAGCTTGAGAGTTTGAGGTTGCTGTAAGCTATGACCCCATGGCACTCTACCAAGGGCCACGAAGTGAAACTCTGCCTAAAAAAAAAAAATCAATCAATCAATCAATCAATCAATCATTCAATAAAAAGTTGTGCAAGCATTATATGTGCTGTTGACTTGTCCAATTTAAATTGGAAATAGGGAAGTAAGGACATATAATGCCTTTGTTCATTTTTGGACAGGTACATAATGAGTGCTTTACACAAACATGACCATGACAGAAAAGGAGACAGCATAGTATAAAGCAGCTAGGAAGACAAGGAGTGCATAGATAATGCAGTCCTGAAACACTTTTCAAGATTTATCTTTTTCCCAAACCCCATGTGAAGGTGTTGAAGTATTTTAAACAAGACTTAACATCATTCGAAAGCTTTGTCTTCACTGTCAGAAATCCTTTCTTCCGTTTGCTCCCTTCTGTTACTGAGGGATTCCATGTATTTTTCAGATCTTTGAGGGCTGCACATTTTTGTCTCAATGTGTCAAAATCTTTGGTCATTTTGTCTTCGAATTTGGACATGGATGGAGCTGGAACATATTCTTCTTAACAAAGTATCTCAAGAATGGAAAAAAAGTGCCTGTGGCTCAACGGGCTAAGGCACCAGCCATGTACACCTGAGCTGGCAGGTTCGAATCCAGCCCGGGCCCGCCAAACAACGATGACGGCTGCAACCAAAAACTGGCCGGGTGTTGTGGCGGGCACCTGTAGTCCCAGCTACTTGGGAGGCGGAGGCAGGAGACTCGCTTGAGCCCAGAAGTTGGAGGTGGCTGTGAGCTGTGATGCCATGGCACTCTATCCAGGGTGACAGCTTGAGGCTCTGTCTCAAAAAAAAAAAAAAAAAAAGAATGGAAAAAAAGGTATCCAATGTACTCAGCCCTACTATGAAGCTAATTTATAGCTTTCATATGAAGGCTATAACCCAATTATAGCACAAGAATAGGGGGAAAGGGGCAATGGTGGGTAGGGTATGGGGGAGGTTGGGTGGAGGAAGGGTAATTGGTGGGGCCACACCAATGGTGCATCTTAGAAGGGTACAGGTAAAACTTACTAAATGCGGAATACAAATGTCTTCATACAATAACTAAGAAAATGCCATGAAGGCTATGTGAAACAGTTTGGTGAAAATATTTCAGATTGTATGTGAAACCAGCACATTGTACCCCTTGATTGCACTAATGTACACAGCTATGATTTAATAAAAAAAAAATTTAAAAAAAGACTTAACATCATAAATTTGCACTTCAACCATGTACTATGGAGGTAGTTAACAGTAGCTGTAGGTTATACTTTAGGAAGCTTTTAGAGAAGTCCAGACAGAAGATATCATAATTGGGTGGTGGAAACAGAGAAATGTGGATGAAGCCAAAACATGTTAGGAGGTAAAACTGGAAGTTCTAGGTTAGAAACTGCATTATACAACTCTGGAGGAGTAACAAAGGAACTAGGCAACAGTGAGACGTTCCAATTTAGGGAAAAAGATAATGAGTTGGGTTGGGTTTCAAAAATATAGAGCTTGGGATGTCTTTAAGACATCCCAGAAGAGATGTAAAATACATTTTTTTAAAATGTTGTGGAGCTTAAACAAGGAGTCTTCATGAAGGTTCTTATCCAGTTCTATTGATCTGCCTGTCCAACCTCAAATCCCACTCTGTTCTGTTTATCATAGCTTTATAACAAGACTTGACATCACTCATCCTAAGTTTTCTTTTCAAAGATGTTTTACTATTCTAGATCCTTTTCTATTAACATAAGTTTTAGAATTGCCTATTCAATGTGTTCAAAAATGAGAAAAGTTATTGGAATTTTATTTTGGATGACATTAAATCTATAGATGAATTTAGGGAAAATCAGAATTTTAGCAAAATACAATCCTCAAATTCAGGAACATGTCATATCTTAACATTTATTTAGAATTTTAATGTTTTTCAGCATTGATTGGTAGTTTTTAAGGTACCGACCTTACACTTTTATCCCTAAGTATTTTATATTTTTTGATACTATTATAAGTAGCATTTTAAATTTTCCATTTCTAATTTATAGCTGCTAGTATATATAAATACAAATTTATTGATATATTTACAGCATATATTATTTATATTTATATGTATATATGTGTGTATATTATGTATAATGTATATTGTATGTAATATATACATAATATATATATAATATATATACATACATACAATAGACACATGTATAAAATAAATGTGAGAAAGAGAGAGAACAAAATGTTAGCTATAGATTGAGGGAATTTTCTTCTATTGATAGCTTTCAGAACGTTTTTATCATAAGGTGTTGAGTTTTATCAAATATGTTTTCTTCAAAGACTGAGATGATCATGCCTTCCTTACTTAGTTGATGTGTTATTGTATTGATGCTATCTCACTGATTTCACTTTTTTTTTTTTTTTTTTTTTTTTTTTGAGGCAGAGCCTCAAGCTGCCACCCTGGATAGAGTGCTGTGGCATCACAGCTCACAGCAACCTCCAATTCCTGGGCTCAAGTGAGTCTCCTGCCTCTGCCTCCCAAGTAGGTGGGACTACAGGCGCCTGCCACAACGTCCAGCCATTTTCTGGTTGTAGCCATCATTGTTGATTGGTGGGCCTGGGCTGGATTCGAACCCACCAGCTCAGGTGTACGTGGCTGGCGCCTTAGCCCGTTGAGCCACAGGCGCCGAGCCTTCACTTTTATCTTTATTACTTATACTTAACCTTGAGTTTAACTTGCTCTTATTTTTCTAATACCTTACCATGATTTTATTATTTTTTAATATTTTAAATTGTTTTTATTATTAAATCATAGCTGTGTACACTACTGCAATCAAGGTGTACAATGTGCTGGTTTCATAACTTCCTGGGATAACCCTTATTGGTTATGACATATGATCATATTTTTGTATATTCTATGTGTTTTGTTGTTGTTAAAAATGTTTATATATTTTCAAACATATGGTTTTGTATTTTTGTTTTGGTATTAAGATAATTCTGGCTCTAAAAATGTATTAGGCTATATGCTTTTTTCCTCTATTTTATTCAAATAACTTGTATAAAACATGCATCATTTCTCTATGAAATGTTTGATAGAATTGTCTTATGAAATATGCAGGTGTGGAGTTTTATATAAAAAATTCAATTATTAATTTTATGTACTTTGCTGTTACAGTGTTACTCAAATTTCCTATCTTTCATGTGAAAGTGCTGATAATTTTTATCTTTTAATGAATTTGTAAAATCCATAAAAATTTTATTGGCCACAATTATCCTTTCAATATCTGTAGAATCTTCAGCATTATCCCTCTTTCATGCCAGACATCAATAATTTGTATTTGCTCGCTATTTTTGTCACTGACCTTTTTTCATCATCAGGCCCTAACTTATTTCACCAGTTTACTTTTATCTTTATTACTCACTTTCTTATATTTGCTTTCAGTTTAAATTTGCTCTTATTCTTCTAATTCCTTAATATAGATACTTACATCATTAACTCTCTTTTTATTTTCTAATTCAAGCATTTAAAATTATAAATTTTCCTCTACACATTAGTCTATTTATATCACGTAAATTTTATAGGATGTGTTTTTATATTCAAAATATATATATATATATATTTATTGAATCATAGCTGTGTACAATAATTCAATCATGGGATACAGTGTACGGGCTTCAGATACAATAAGAGATATTTTCATCAACCTGATTGCGATAACATTCAAGAGACTTTCTCATTACTTTGTGAGAACAATTTTGATCCGTAATTCAGGCAAAAATATTAACCTTGTTATTGTTAGAATAAGCCACACTCGGGGGTAAAAAATCAGCAGGGTTGGGGGCAATCAGAGGCTCCCGGCAACACTACTGAAAACCAGCTTCCCAGCATGGGCAGCATCACAGCAGGGCCAGCTCATGTGGCTTCAGAGAGGAGAGGGTCTCGCCCAGGTCCAGCTCTGGGCCGCCAGGTGATGCAACCTCCCCAGACAAATGTGGAGGGCAGAGCATCTGTGGGGCCCTGGGCCTCCTCCCCTGGCCTGCAGGTATCGTTTCTAGAAGCTGCGATGGCTTTGCCGGTTCCCTGTGCCCTCACCCAGTGCCCCCCATTGCCTCCCGGTGCTCCTAACCCAACGGGGCGGCCCCACAGTGCAGGTGTCAGTGCAGGCCTGGTCAGGACCGCAGAGAAACCCCACAAGCAGATGACACTGTGGCTGCTGCTACTTGGGGCACCAGCCGTTTGGCAGGTCAGCTGTCTCGTCAACATCCTTCTACTTTAGCTAAACAGGCCACCATGCTGTCCTGGGGACAGGGCTCCTCGTAACAGCAGTCTAGATCAGAGACGCTCTTCCTGGTGGCAGGGCTGCTCAGCTCACAGGGGATGGACATCGGGAACGTGCACTCAAGAGTTTCCACAGATGTAAAGGCCACCGAGCTCCTACAGCTGACAGAGACCACCCCTGTCCAACACCCACGGCTGGGAAAGTGAAAACACCTCCTGGTAGTCACTCACCTCGCCCGGCTTAACACGAAGGAGTCTTTGACCATGACCACTGGGCCCAGCTCGGGACATTCGGAGTCATGATACTGGCTGCAGTCTTCACACCCTGTGAGCGACACCCCGTCAGAGCATCACGGGGACAGCTTCGGCGGGAAACACCCACAGAACACAAACCTGGGAATCGAGGACCCCTGCCCGGTGGGGGTAACCCATGGTCAGGAGACACGTGTGCGTGGACACCACATGGCACCAAGGCCCATCCGTGCTCCCAAAATATAAGGAGAAGACGCACCTCCACGGACGGAGCCCGTGGTGACAAAAAGAGACCTACCCCCAGGAGAATAGGTGCGGATCCACAAATGCTGCCCTCCTCACCGCGAATCTACACATTTCACTGCCTCTGACCCTCGTTACTCTCCTGCGTCAAGCGCTACCCCTGCCACGTGCCCTTTGCCAGGAGTTCTGAGAGAGATGATGCTGCTCAAATCAGACCCCTGACTCGCACTGATCACGGGATCGTGTTGCTTAGAACAATTCCAAAAGAAACAGCTCTTCTGTATCATGGAAACAGAATGTGGACGCAGCCCCGCCCCCATGGCAAGAAAGTGGTGGTCCCAGGCAGCTGGCGGGGGTGTCACTTACAGATGAACATAATCTCTTCGCTCCCATCTTCTGCCATCTCTGACACCTGTCAGGACATAAGATAGCCTGTTAATGACAGCTTTTCTTAAGCAATATTTAAAGACACGTCCTGTGAAAGGCCCCCCTTGTGGATGGGAGCCGCGGGGGGGGGGGCTGGGAACATCTTGTCACCTATAATAATGCTACTTTCTAACAAAAGCAATGGGCTTGAATGTTCTCATGTCTAGGAAGTCTTCACGAACCAGACTTTCATCTTTTCACACAGCGACCAGTTTCCATTTGTAAAATAAATTCATCATTTTTCAAAGCCAGTGTTCTCCCTCACTAGGCAGTGAATTCAACAAGGGCAGCTGTGTCAACACAACCTCCTCCTTCCTTCAGCCTTTAACCTGCATCCGATGCCCCGTAAATACCCTGGAAATCATTTCTCGGGGGACTCAGCAATGCATGACGTCCAGGACATAAGCCAGTATCATCAGATCTGGTCACTTCTCTTTCCTGCCCATCCTTTGGGATCACTTCCAGAAAAACCTGCACAGTGGGCAGCTGAGCCCCTCCCATGCATGCAGAGATGTGGACATCGATCTCCCTGGGACCTCAGATTCCTGATCTGGAAAATGGACATGAGCGAGCCCACCTCACATGGTTTGGGAGGGGAGTGAGACACAGCATTTGCGACCAAATCCATCACAACACAGCCCAGCCTTGCTAAACATCCACCCCGGGGCACCTGTTGGGGAACGTGTCCCCACTGGTCTTTCTCCACACGTTCCCACCTGTCCCAGCCCAACAGCCTGAAGAATGAAAAGCAGACAGTGCAAGACCCAAAGGGAAACTCGGGGTGGCTGTGCTGAACACGAGTCTGAGAGCAGAGAGCTGAGAAAGTCACGATGAAGAGGGGGCACCTGCCAGAAGCAAGCACGGCAGAGAGGGGCTTTCCAATCTGCCCTTAAAATGCCAGAAATAACCAGGGCGGATCCCCTGCCCACAATTCAGCATATTATTTTCTTTTCCTGGGAACACCCTTTTAAATTCAAAGACAACTTATGCAGCCCTAGCAAGCCTAACTCAAGTTCACACCAACATTCTGCCCGGCCTTCCGCCTTTGCAGACTCCTGGTGGGACCAGACAGGGATGGAGACAGCAGCTGGCACCGAGCAGGAGGCCAAGAGGGACTATGAGGCAGGAGACATGCTGGGGTAGGGGTGGGGACAGTTTTCACAAGCTGCTGCTGTTGCCAGAGCCCGAGCCCCTGTGTGCCCACTGCACGGACCCGAGCCAGTCGGTCAGGAAGGTCTGCGATGGCCCCAGTGCAGTCAGACCACAGCAGAACAGTCCCCACAGAACAGGTCAGAATCAGACTTTCCACCCCTCCAGATGCTCCCCTAAAACCTTCCCTCCAAGCAGATGTTAACCTGGGCTTGGGTGACGCCCCCACCTCAGTCTCCCCAGCTACTGGGACTATAGGTGCACCACCATGCCTGGTTTAAAACCCATTTTTAAAAGATTGTTTGTAAGGGGTGTGCTCAGAGCAGGGGGCCTGAAGAAAGGCTCCTCTATTTATAAAACACCTGACAGGAATCTGGGGTCATTGTGATGAGGGCACAGAATTTGTGGCCTCCCTACAAACAGATTCCCTATGTGTGAAGAAGAAAAAAATGACAAAATGTACATAGTGGGCATAGGGGTGATCACGGTATAATTCTTCTAACTGTACTGTATGTTTGAAAATTTGCCTAATAAAAATATTAGAAAATGGAAAAAAAAGATTATTTGTAGAGGCAGAGGAGGTTTAGAAAAAGCATCTCATTTTGAAACATCAAAAATGCGAGCTTCGGGCAGCGCCTGTGGCTTATCAGGTAAGGCGCCGGCCCCATATACCGAAGGTGGCGGGTTTAAACCCGGCCTCGGCCGAACTGCAAAACAGAAAAATAGCCGGGCATTGTGGCGGACGCCTGTAGTCCCAGCTACTCGGGAGGCTGAGGCAAGAGAATTGCCTAAGCCCAGGAGTTGGAGGTTGCTGTGAGCTGTGTGATGCCACAGCACTCTACCCAGGGCCATAAAGTTAGACTCTGTCTCTACAAAAAAAAAAAAAAATGCAAGTTTCACAATTTCAAGACAGTTGTCTAGAGATAAAAAGGCATTTTCAGAAAGGTTGTTGATATGAGTGTGGAATGAAGGGTTATATTTTATTTGTTAACCTGCTTGGGTGTTTCCTGCCCCACTTCCTCACTTCAGGAAAAAAGGGAAAAGCAAAGAAGGGAAAAGGGCCTCACAAATGAGGAGTCTATTACAGGCTGGGACTCACCGGCATCTTGCCCCTTTCTGTCTAACACTTGCCAACAGAATATAACATAAGGCATACATGTAATGTCTGTCTGCTTATTGTTAAGGTTTAAAATAATCACATATTCATCAGAAGTTTCAAAAACAGTGGAGAGAGGCCCGATGTACTCTTTATCCTGCTTCCCCCAAAGATTCTATCTTCTGTAGCTACAGTGTAAGACCAAACAGGGAGTTACTCCAGCACAGCGTCACACCCAGCTGACACTGGTGCAGTTCTATGTCATTTAATTACGTGTGCAGATTGGCGTGATGGCCACCAAGAAGACGCATGCTGCCCCTTTAGTCACACCGTCCATCCTCCCTACCCCGGCAACCACTGATCTGCTTTCCATCTCTCTAATTCTGTTACCTCAAGAGTGTCACACAAAGGGAGACAGCACGTGCCCCGTGAGACGGGCCCTACCGCTGTCTGGCCTCTCAGGAGTCCCTGCTGTCCTGCTGAGTGAGGCTCCCTGAGGCGAGGGCTCTCCAGGGTGGCTGCTCACTGGCTCACTGAGGGACGCATGGGTTTTCCTGTTTTGGATTGTTACAAGCCAGGCTACTGTGATCATGTACTTTTCTCTTTTTTTGATAGACCATAAATTCTCATTCCTCTGGGATAAAGGCCCAAGAGTGCAATGACTGGGTCACATGTCACACGGGCATTGTTTTATTAAGAAATTGTCACATGGTCTCCAGAGTGGCTACACCACTTACCTCCCCACCAGCCATGTGTGAGAGACCCAGCTTCTCTCACCCTCACCAGCTCGGGGGTGCCAGGCATTTTGGCAGATGTGAGGTGCGATAGCCCGTGGCTTTGATTTGTGTTTCCCTAGTGGCTCTGCTGTAGGCCCTTTTCATGTCTCATGTGCCCAGGTGCCACGTGTAGACCCCCATCAGCGAAATGTCTCTTCCTAACTTTGGCTCACTTTTTAGTTGGACTGACTGAGGTTTTTCTCCCACTGTTATGTTTTGAAAGATTCCTTATATATATATCTAGAGTAGTGATTTTTCAATCAATGTGCCGTGAAAACTTTTAAAGATCAATAATTAAATTATTTTAAAAAGAAGTTCAAAGCACGGTAAGTATATTCCTTTTTTTTTTTTTTTTTTTCGGTTTTTGGCCGGGGCTGGGTTTGAACCCGCCGCCACCTCCAGCATATGAGGAGGCCGGCGCCCTACTCCTTTGAGCCACAGGCGCTGCCCTAAGTATATTCTTTTACTCTGTATTTTGATCAATGTAATTTAAGTGTGCTGCAAAAGCTTAACTATAGGTTCAAGTGTCCTGTGAGCTAAAAAAGGTTGGAAAACACTGTTCTAGATCCTTGTCCCATGTAGTCTGCAAGTATTTTCTCCCTGTCTGTGGCTTGTCTGTCCATCCCCCACCAAGGGACTTGTGTTTACTTCTGATGAGGTCCAATCAAGCGGCCTTCCCTTCTACAGACCGGGCTTTCAGTACCGTGTCTAAGATTTCACTGAGCCCCAGGTTTCTATGTGTCTTAGAAAAGCTTTATGCTTTTAGGTTTTCCATTTAAACCTGTTATATCCAATTTGAGTTAATTCCTGTGTAAGACAGGAGGGGAGGTCAAGGTTCATCCTTTGCCCAGGGACGCTTCTGCACCACAGAGCTGCCTCTGTGCCAGGTGATGCCTTCACGTGGGTCTGTGCTGGCTTCTTGGCTCTGCCCTGCCGACTTCTCTACTCAGGGGAGCCCAATCAATGGTCTTCATTACTGCAAACTTACAGTGAGGCTTAAAGTTGGGTTGAATAGTTCCTCCCTCTTTATTCTTTTTTCAAACTGTTTTAGCTCTATTCTAGTTCCTCCTGAATGTTAGAATAATCTTATTTATAGCCTTCAAAAATCTTGCCAAGATTCATAGACATAATTCTAGTATCATTTTATTAACCAAATGTATCCAAACTATTATCATTTCAATATGTAATTAATAGAAGAAATTATTAAGGAATTGTTTCACACTAAGACTTGGCAATCCAGTGTACTCACACTCACAGCCTACCTTAATTCAGAACAGCTGCAACTTAAGTGTACAGAGGTTCAAAGAATGTTTGTTCAAGCAAGAGGGACATCCTACCGGGTATATGCCCTCATGACAAATGAAGTTCATTTAGGGAAAAACCATGAAAGAAAAAAGCTAAAACACGAGTCAGAGCTATTTTCAAATCTATGTATTCAAATCTATGTAGTACAGAATAGTCATGAAAGATGTTGGGGGTGGTTAGTAGGTGTGTGGAGGTGGTTCTTCGGCCAAGTCAGTGCGGGAAATCTCACAGCTTCCCATTCTGGAGTCGACACATACAGGCATGTGAAGGGTGCAGCAATAAAGACCTCTGCTGAGATGTGTCTGGCCCAGCAGTCCCTGAACTCCTCTGGGCAGGGAGCACTTTTTGCACACACTGATGAACATGCTAAAGAACCACAGCACTGGCTCGGCGCCTGTGGCTTAAGCGGCTAAGGCACCAGCCACATACACCTGAGCTGGTGGGTTCCAATCCAGCCTGGGCCCGCCGAACAACTGATGGCTGCAACAAAAAATAGCCGGGTGTTGTGGCAGGCGCCTGTAGTCCCAGCTACTTGGGAGGCGGAGGCAGGAGAATCACTTGAGCCCAGGAGTTGGAGGTTGCTATGAGCTGTGATGCCACAGCACTCTACCTAGGGTGACAGCTTGAGGCTCTGTCTCAAAAAAAAAGAACCACAGCGCTGACGTTGAGATGCCAGCACAGGGCAGAGCCTGGCTTTGTTACAGGAGGCAGGGATGCCAGGCACAGGCTGTGGGTCTGCCTTTGCTGTTTACCGGGTGTGAGAATCCTCAAATGAGCTATTGTCACTTCATAAGCCACGGTTCCCTCATCCTTACAGGGAGAGTGCTGGCCCAATCAGTGTTTTTCAACCTTTCTTTGTGTCATGGCACACTTGAACCTATAGTTAAACTTGCATGGCAGTTAAATGATGTTGTTCAAAATAAAGAATAAAAAAAAAAAAGAATATACATACAGTGCTTTGAACTTCTTTTGAAAATAATTTAATTAATGATCTTTAAAAATTTTCATAGCACACTGGTTGAAAAATCACTGGCCTTGATGCTCGCAGAGCCTCACTGAGCATTAAGCCACAGTGCACTGTTACCATCTCTGACAGTGGTGCCCAAACATCCATCCCTGACGTGCTCTGCTCATCAAGACTTTGATACATACAGACGTGGACACGGAGACTTTTAGAGCAGGCTTCCAGTGCAGGAAGAGATGGCATAAAACACTGCTCCTCATGACCTATTAACCAACCAAGTTCAAACTCATGAACTTGGCATTGACGATGCTATAAAGTGGCTGTAACTTACTTGAATCTTACTTCCCATTATATACCAAGCTTTCTTCTGGCCAAATTAAGTGGTTTTCCCTACTCAAAGAGTGTTTGTTCTGAGCTTTCCCGACCTCCAAGTTCCCTCACTCGACCCCACCTCCAGCACTACCGCTTCTGCCCTAGTCTGGAGTCATCTCTCCCTCTCTGTCACTGTCCCTCTGAGGCAGCAGCTGCTAATTTTAAAGCCCTAGGTCATCACTGTGTGGGCCCAGTCCCTTCTCTCCTCCTAGAGTGAGAACCCATGATGGGGGTAGGATTCCCATGGGCAGGTTCTGCCTGCCCGCCCCCAGGGCTCAGTGGCGGATAACTCATTGCCTAGGGATGCTTCCAAAAGCCACTCGTAGGCCCTCTGGTCCCCCTCTGGGTCTTCCACGGAAACAGTGGCTCATGAAGGTAGATGTGGCCAGCCTGGAGTCCTGTCCACACCTCAAAACATGATAGAAACTGAACACTGGTGCCTCTGCTGTTGCCACTGACAGTCGGACAGAAGCCCCTCCCCTCCGGGAAGTGACCACTATTCTGCGGCTGTTTCCTGTCACCACCTCAACACCCGGGACACTGGGCTCAGGGGGAAGCCTGCCTGGCCCTGCCACCCACTGGTGCCCTGTGCCTCAGCACACACCTACGTGGTCAGGACCCCCAGACCAGCCCCTGCAGGGCCTGGACACAAGAGGGCATGCAGCCCTGAACTTCCACTCCTTTATTTTTCCTTACCTAAAACACCTTTTATTCTATTAAAGCCCATAGTAACCAAGCATATAAATAGTTTTTACCTGCCCCTCCCCACCTCCCTCATGTCTCACCCCAGTGCCCAGGTCAGCCCTCCCAACTTAGTCTCTGTGACATCGACTTCCACGTCTCAAAGTAACACGCTGCCACTGAGCTCTCCTCACCTGACTTTGGATCTTGTATTTTTACTTCGTATTATGGTAGATAGAGTTAGCTTTCTCACTCTCACTTCCCTGTCCCTTGTTCCCCAGTATAATTTTGGTTAAGTTGATGTTTGTAATATTAGGACTCTGAAAGTACTATTGGCTGTTTCAGCAAGCTTAGCATTAACACGCTTCTTTTCTAGGACAACCTTTTTAAAGTAAATCGAGTGTGTACATTCTGTCAGGTTGTTTTATTTTTACACAGATTTTGTTGTGTGCTGTTTCCTCTGTCCGTGTGTACACCATCTGTGTGCATCACGTGTGCATCCATGTGCAGGTCGCATGTTTCTCTGCATGCACATCACATCTGTATCTGTGAGCACTTGGAGCATGTATCCGTGTCCACAGACTGTTGCTGCTGTGGGACGGGGGAAAGGGAGGGCCCCACATCCTGTTACTGCTCTCCTTAGACCGTGGGTTCCTTGGCATGATCCACTTCATGTCCCGGCCTCCATCAAGTCTAACACAAGCCAAGCCCTGGGCCTCCCCATCCCCACTGCCCAGGGAGCTGTGCTTTACGTCTTTTCCATGTGCAGCTCTGCCTCCTGAGCCCCACTGCTTCCCTTTTTCTGGGTTAGTCCTTGGATCTAGGGGAGCACATTTTCCTGCAGTCTCTGTGGAAGGGTGTGTAGGAGGTGTTTGGGAGGGTTTGCCACATCCAAAATTATCCTTATTCTACCCTCATAGCTCAGTGGCGCTGAGCCTGGGCCGGTCACTTTCACTCAGAAGGTCCAAGGGCAGATGCAGGAGTCCAATGTCCATCAGCACCCAGTGTCACACCTGACCAGTCTGGTATCTTTCCTGCCAACAAACCTTTTCTGTGCAGCTCCTATCTGTAGAATCTTCCAGAATTTTTGTTTAAACTCTAGTGATCTGAAATTCTGTGACTTGCTCTAAAGCTGTCCCCTGGCTGCACCTTCAACCTGCACCAAGTTCTTTGCCCTAATGTTTTCTTGTACTATTTCTTTTATGATTTCTTCTCTGTTCTGACTTTCTGGACCTCTTGGTTTCAGCAAGGATGGCATCAGCATCAGTTATTTCTGATTTTCTCTTCTGGTTCATTAAAAGGGACTTTTGTACATAGAGGGAGAGAAAGGTATACATTCTACCATCTTAAAAATGGAGACTGAGGCACTGTGGACTTTCTCCTGCTGATTAGGATCCTAACTGTCTGTTATGTTTTTGTGTAAGAACAAAAAAAAGGGGGGGATAACTGATTCCTACTTAATGACAGGGCTTGGGGCTTGTGTGACCCACAAGATATTTTA
This sequence comes from Perodicticus potto, assembly GCA_963574655.1. NCBI lineage: Eukaryota > Metazoa > Chordata > Mammalia > Primates > Lorisidae > Perodicticus > Perodicticus potto. The sequence continues at coordinate 87,224 of CAUYRH010007180.1, forward strand.
AAACCCAGCATCCCGAAGGCTTTGATGGTCAAAAGCCGGGATGTACTGGCTCAGCATATTTTAAAAAACACGTAGTCAGGCTTTCTCAAAACTAGCTCAGAAAGTGCTGTCCAGAGAATGGGAAGTCAGATGTGCTGGAAGGAGGGACCCCAAGACGTCTGAGGGGTCAGACAACAAGAAATGACAAAGCCTGTTCAGAACAAGGATTTGGTAATCTTCTTGCCTAATACATTTTTGGTTACAATAAAAGGCAAACTTACTGTAAGTAATTAACATAAATATTTTTTAAAAATAACCAAAGTGTACCAGACACTTGAAACTCCTGTCTCAAATGCAGACTCTGGGTCTGGCAGGTGTGGTACCTTTACCCCGCAGAGTGAGTGGTAAATTCCCCTGGAAGCGCTGCACAAATCAGGATTCAAGGACACTGTCTACCCACATAAGAATCCGTAAATTGGAGACACAGACCAGACTGAACATGCAAAACAAGACAATGGCGCTAGTAACGCACAGAGCATCTCAGGCGAAAAAAGGCACCATCTCTGCGTCTCTGAGAGAGCCAAGCTCCAATGGCATGTAAGGTGGCAGCAACCCAGGAGACCAGGGCCATCTGCACTCACCAGACATTCTAGCTCGGCTTCTCCGGATATGATTAACATTTATTAGGATGAGGGCCACCAGTCAGTGGTCCTCACTATTCCTCTGGAACCATTCTGCCCTGGAGGGTCTTCTGGTCTCCTTCCCTCTCCCTGGATCCACTTTCCTGAGCCCCTTTGCCATCTAAACCTCCCCTGTAACACCTCTACGGTTGGCCTAAGCTGGCCCCTTGTCCTCACTCTCTCTGGAAGCAGCACCTACACCCCCCCCCCAATCTCCCCTCAAATCAGCATCCTGGCCCACCCAGACCGTCTCTGCAGCTCTGCCTCACACCTGGTACCAGGCACGGGCAGCCTCTTTGCATTGGGCCAGCCTCCCCATAAGAGTGCTTCTTTGATACAATGCTACTCCCCACATTCCAGTGATCATAAACTATTCATCTCTGTTTTAAACAGCTACAAGGAACATAATTTCCAGCTTACTGTAAAGACTGACTTAAAATAAAACTCTTGCATCACTCTGGTAAGCATTGTCTATTGGAATCCACGTCATAGGAGGTTGCAGCCACAGACACCTACTTTCCACATACGTGAACAAGTGCTTCTTTCTCTAGGAACTCCTGTTTCCATTACTGTACAATTTAAACCTGAAGTCAGATATTGGTGCTTGAAATAACTACTGATCCCCCATTATAACTTTTTATAACCCCAAATTTATATAAATTGAATTAATCTTGATTTTCTATGACCTTTACCTGGATTGAGCTATCACTGTAGGACAGTTATGTGTCTCTTGACAACAGGGACATGTTTTGAGAAACGTGCCATTCGGTGACCTGGTCATCGCGTGGACCTCGCAGAGTGTATTCACACAAACCTAGATGGCACAGCCTGTATACACCCTGACTGCAGGGTGTCTCTGCTGCCCTCCAGCCACACACTGCCACACTGCACAGCGGGTGACTGTAACTCAAACTACAGGCAACTGTAGCATGGTGGTAAGTGTCTGTGTATCTAAACACATCTACCTATAGCAAAAGTACAGTAAAAATAGGGTATTGTAATCTTACTGGACCACCAGCATACCCAACGTTGACTGAAATTTTGTCATGTAGCTGGAACACCACTGATCAAAACAGGGCCACGGTCTATGTTTTGGTGAATTTACACCCCACATAAAAGCTGTGCGCAATGAAGTAGATGGGGCTTTCTTCTCCAATCAGCTCACATGTTGTGGACAAATGCTCACCACCATTCCTGTATCTTTTTAGAAATGTGAGCACAGAGAAGCCTGTCCCAGAGGGGAGGGGGCCTGGCCCTTCTGGGTCAGGAGCACGTGGCAGGTGTTCAGTCAGTATTTCTTGAATGAATGTGCACCCGAGAAAGCTGTGGGGTGGGGTGGGGTGGACAGGTACCACCCCATTCCCACATGAGGAACCGAGTCTGAGAAGGCTTCTCAGTCAGGGCTGTGAGAAACCATTACCTTCAACAAATGACAAGCCTGTCTTCTCCCGGCCTGCACAGATAAGACCAAAAAATGGCCAAACAGCCACTAAGTGAACTGTGTCCCTTCTCAAAAACGTAGTTATAACTATTCTAAGAAAAGCAATTAGCCTTACAATTGTGGTTGATTTTTTAATTTATTTGTCTTCTGGAGAACAACTACCCCATCTGCTTCCAAAATCGAACACGCTAGTTATATTCTGTGCTGGCAACTTTTCTCCCAAAGTATGAATCACGAATATAAGAAAACAAACGAACTCTATAAAGGAGAAAATTTAGTATTTATCTCTTTGAACATCCAAATTATAGTTCTCCTATTTCTTAACCAGTTTCCTATAAGGCAGCGAGGTAAGGAAATCTGGGGAGCAGAGTGGAACAGTGAAAACATGGAGAATGTGAAAATCTCCAGGTTTGAAACAAAACGTAGTAGCTGGGGGGGGATTCACTCGCTTACAAAAACAGCATTTATATCACTGCACTCTCAGAGAATTGCCACTGTTGCATTTTAAGGTTTATCACAAAAACCAGTTGTTCCTTTACTTTTCATCTTTAAAAATACCTTCAGGAGCCAAACTGGATAGTCCAAATTCATCTGGTGGGTCTGGCTTAAGCAAACGTGGCTTTTTAAAGTGAGCCTTGGCAGCTTTAAATACACACACAGGTCCACGTGTCTCTATCCACACACTTGTTTCCACCGTTTTAAACTACCACTGGGGATGGGGAACAATTTCTGAGCATTTACGGGAAAGCCCAATCCGGTACATCAACAGCTTAATAAAGGTAGACGTGTAATAACTGTAACTACCGGGTAGTAGTAGTTCCTGAGTTTTCTCCTGTCTTCAAAGCTGATCCCCACCTCGAACACCTCCCTCCAGCCAGAGGCCACATGTGGCCCTCATCCCCACCTGTCCCAGCAGGGTGGGCTGGGACTCATCAGGCGCACTCCTTCCCCACAGGGCCACCCACCCTAGGACGGGAAAGTGTCACCTATCCATCTCTTTTCACCAGCTTCCTCCAGCCACCAAAAGGCAAACGAAAATAAAACGCAGAGGGGGCTTGGGAACCCTACCGCCCGGACTCTGCTTTTCTAAATGTGCGCCTGGGGGGTCCAGGGACCCTCTGGGGCGCGCCCGCGAGCTGCACTCGAGGACCCGGGGAGAGCGACATCAAAGGGGCCCGGCACTCTGGACCAGGGCGCCGGGGCTGGGACCCCCGCGCCGCGCCCACGGGACAGCGCGGCCCTGCAGCTCCGCGGCCCCGTGCTGGGTCCTGCCGTGGGCGGGGGCTGCAAGCGGAGGGCCCGGCCGGGCCGAGCCGGGGGCGGGGCGCGCCCGCGGCGGCGGGACCTGGCGGGCGGGCGGCTCTCAGGGCGATCCCGGAGCGGCTCCGGGAAATCCAGCCGGGTTTTGACTCCGATCGCCAACGGTGCCCGCAGCCGGCGAATGTAACAAAGAACAGTCGGCATGGCGGCTGGACCGGGGCGGCGCGCGGCGGCCGGGCGCGGGGGGCGGCGGCGCGGCGGGGCCGGGGCGCGCCGGGGCTCGCGGGGCCGGCGGGCGCGGGCCGGGGCCGGGGGGGCGCGCGCCGGGGCGGGCGGCGGGTGTGGGGCCCGGGGCTTTACCTGCCTTTGGAATGTGCAGAGCGGGATCGGATCCGGACTCCGGGTTGCGATCCGCTCCGGAAACTGCGCAGCACCGGAAGCCGGGGGGCGGCGGCGGGGCATGGCGGGACTTGTAGTCCGCGCTGGGGGGCGGCGGGGGCCGGAGCGCGGGCGGCCAGAGTAAGAGCGAGAACAGGGGCCGAGCGGGGTGCACCGGGAGCGGCCGGGTAGGGGTGGTGGCAGGTGGCGGGGACAGGAGTCGAGGTCGAGGGAGGCAGGTGCAGGAGAGCGGGGGACCGGGGGCGGACGGCGGGGACAGAGCAGCGGAGGTGTGGACCCGGCCAGCCGGGAGGAGCGCGTTCCGGCCGGCGGGGACGTGCGGGGACTACGCGCGGCCCGTTTGCGCGCTGCGAGAAGCCTTTCCTTTGGGGGGCGAGGGGCGTGGTGGCGGTAGAAGGCGCTGCATTTTTCTCCAGGACAGGACTGAGGCCTGCAGCCCAGTTGTGATGACGTCTGAATTTAGCCGAGGGAGTCTGTTCCTATTTTGTCCCCCCAACACGTTCATGAAGTAGCTGAGATTTGAATCCTGGCGGGGGGTCTGAAATCTCCACGGTGACCGCTGCGCGACGCTGTGGAGTTCACGGACTGGACCGCCTGGCGCCTCGCCTTCTGCACCACCTCTACACCCACTGGCTGGTGTGGTCTGTTGCCCCTCCATCAAACGTACGTGAATCACAAAATATTAGAAAGAATCTCCTGGCCTCTCAGATTCAGAGAAGTGAACTGACTTGTCCATTTCTGCCTGGCCAAAACCCTCCATTCATAAAGAGAAGCAATGAGCTGTGTTTGGGAATGATTTCAAATTGATACCAGGAAGGGCACCTTCTCCACAGATATGAATCGATAAGAAAATAAATAGCCTGGGAGAAAAACTATCGAAGTATATGGACAGTTCACAGAAAATAAAATGCAGTAACTCTTAAGCATACGAGGAGCTATTCAATGATACTGTAAAAAGAGAAAAAACAAAGTTGCAGCAAGATAATTTTTATTAGATTAGCAAAAATTTGAAAAAATTATTAGTATAATTTTGAAAAAGCTGTAGAGAAACAAGCTCACTTGTCCTTTACTGGGAGAATAAATTGTAGGGCAGCTATCCAGGCAGGTTGTGGATATGCATAGCAATTCCAAATGCACATAGCCCCACCCCAGCACTTCCATGTGAGGGATTTTCCCACAGACCCCTTTGTATGACCTGGTATACTATACAGCTACTCACAATTCAGTGCCATTGAAGGGGAAGTCCTGTGTGTCCTAGGGTATAGCACTCTGCAGCCAGAAAGAGTGGGTCCTTTCTCTGCCCTCCCCAACATTCTACCATAGCTTCCCAGTTGCACTACAGTAGGCAGCCATGTGGATCATGCCCTCTGTCCATGCTCACCTCTTCCCTGCTCATTCCCACCCAGCTGGGACATCCTGCTTCCCTCTGTCCTTCAAACCTTTACTCAGGTCATTTGTACATGTCCCCTCCAGCTTCAAACACCTCCCAGCTTTTACCTTTTCATTCACATCTGTGCGCAACTCAACGTACCCCTCTAGAGACATCATTCATGATTCCAAAAGACCCAGATAGCTGGTTCTCTGGATGTAAGAAAGAGGTCTTACCAAAAGCGGGTTGCTTACCAAAAAAAGTGACAGGTCACAGCAGGTGTAAATAACTGAAAGTAGACAAAAGTCCTCAACCTCCCTGAAGCCATTTCCTCCATCAGTACAGAATTCTCAGTGTGTTTAGTACACTCCTCCAATAAAGCCTGGAAATAATGCTTGTTACGGCAGTCATCTCCAAAATTCTGACATTAACAAAAGTGTTTTTGCCTAAAGTGTCAAATTTTCATTCTTAGCAATGAATGCAATCCACAGTTTTTTAATGAATTGTGGAAAGAAAAAAAGGAAAAAACCATAAAGAATGGTTTGGGAAAAAATGGAGAAACTGGGATGTGAACTGTGGTCCTAGGTAATAATACTGCATCATTATTAAACTTCCCTGGAGTATCATTACACAGAGGGCATGAGAGCCAGGGCATCATTCTCAGAAGATGCATTCTGTCGAATTTAGGGTGAAGAATAATATCTCTTAAACAAGTACAGGTAGGTAGGCAGGCAGGCAGGCAAAAACAGCAAAGCAGTGAATCTAAGTGAAGTACATATGAATTATTCTGTATATTTGAAATTTTAATAAGTTGAGAATTTAAAAAAACAAAACAGAAAGGAGTTTCCATTATTATCAGTGCAGCTTCCTATGAACACCTGATGCTTCCTGATCAGAGACCAGATGGCTGCCTGCTTTGAACCTCACCTTTTTTTTTAGAGACAGAGTCTCACTTTGTCACCCTCGGTAGAGTACTGTGTAGTCACAGCTCACAGCAACCTCCAGCTCTTGGGCTTAGGAGATTCTCTCACCCTAGCCTCCCGAGTAGCTGGGCACCCGCCACAATGCCTGGCTATTTTTTTTGTTGCAGTTTGGCCGGGGCCACGTTCAAACCTGCCACCCATGGTACATGGGGTCGGCACCATACCCACTGAGCCACAGGCGCTGCCCAAGGACCTCACCTTTTTCAATTAGCTGTCCCATCAGCTCCAGTTTCTTACATACCAGCCTCCTTCAGTGTAAGGTATGATAGACATTGCAGTCGCCTCTAGCTTTTAATTTCTTGAAAAAATCTGGCTAATTTTCCTCACACAGATAAAAAGAGAATTCTTATCAGTAAATAAGTTAATTTCTACCACAACCAGAACATGGACTCTCATTATGTTATTCTCATCCCAAATAGGCAGCACTAAAGTTCAGACACGACCACATGAGACCTCAGTCCTTAATCTCCCCATTTGGTACAAGGCAGAGCAGAGACTCCAGGCAGGCAGCTGGGCTCAGATTGCGGTTCTGTTCCTTGTCATCTTGGGCGCATCACTTAACCTGTGTCTCAGTTTCCTAAACCGTAAAGCAGAGAAAGATCATAATTCGTGGTGTTGTTTCAAAGACTATATGAGTCACTATATATCAAGCACTTAAAAAATCCTTGGCATACAGAGCTGAAGTAGTATCAGCTATTCCGCCCTCAAGTCTTCCTCTAACCTCTGAGCTTGTGACCCTGCTAGAACAGAAGCCCCTGTATCCCCTGGGCTTAGTGCAGCCCTCCGTCTGGGAGAGCAGTGCGTAGCCCTTCTGTAAGGGTACCTGAGGCACCTTAAACATCCAGCTTCGACGTAATTACATCAGTGCTAATGCTGGTTATGCGCAGGATACAACCTGGCAGTTTCCTGGTGGATGGTCCAGGATGGAGCTGGGTGAGTGCTGGTCAGTGTATGCAAGCTGACGCTTCCAGGTCACCGTGGGGAAGGAGGGCTTAGCCTCAGCTGCTTTCTCTCTAGGTTGGTCCCTGTGCTGTCAGCCATCCTGGTTTCTGGCCCCATTATGAGCAGTCTGCATTTGCTTTTGCATAAACTATCTATTGACATGTACACTCAGCACCCTGTATTCCTAGGGGTGCTGAGGTCAAAACAGCATGTAGTCACATCCCTCCCCTTCAGCGTCCCACTCTGTCCTGACACTGGGTCCTGAGGGAGGCAGTCAGATGGGTGTGAGCACAGCTGCCATCTGTTGCTTATGCGGTGGGCATCAGCCGAACTTTGTCACCACTCTGCTAGGTGGGCACTGAGTGGAGAGGATGAGTGACGCAGGGCAGCAGAGCCTGGACTAGGGGCCTGACCTATGCTGATGCCCGTGCCTGGTTCAGCACCCCACAGGGGAGGCAGGGCTTGAGTGTGGTTAGACCATTAGGATGTGGAGGGGCAACTGCTGGGAGCCAGGGTGGGTCATTTGGGTATGTAGACACAATGGCAAGAACACGGGGTTCACCCAGAGGTGTGCAGTAGATCAAGTTAGGAAAGTTGGTAAATTAGGACAAGATCAGCCTTCCAGCATCTCAATCCAGCCTCCTCTGGAGTGCAGCACAGAGACAGTTCAATCACAGGGTCCTAAAGCCATTCTCAGTGCAAACAAGGAGCGTCACCACCACTGCCTGGCGGAATCCAGGAAATTGGCTGAGGATCTGGAATCTGAGCTGGAATGCGCTAGCTTCTCTTGGTAGGTAGAGCACTCCTCAGAAATGCAGAGCCTGCATCAGTCCAGCTCTTGAGTGGCCAGCCCATGCCTTGGCTAGAAGTCAAGAAGCAGAGGCTGCTGCACACGAATGTATGCGCGCGCACACACACACAGAGTGTCTGGCAGGCAGGCAGGGCAGCTCAGAGGAAGGCTGGTGGTGGGGGAACGGGGGGGGGCCGTCTAGTAGCTCCCCAAGTACTCTGTTGTTTGGACACCGCAGTAGGAATGAGACTGGAGGAGGGGACAGGAACTGAAGACCAGCAAGTGGGTGGAGAGAAGCCTGCAGCAATCTCCCAACACATGCCCCACCTGTCGCCACTACCCCCACCCCAGAACTGCTGCCAGCTCATTTGTACCCCTGGCTGAGCTGGGCACCTGCCTGGGCAACTCGCTGCGGCAAGGAACTCACAACCAGAGTCCATGGATGGACTGACGCTTCCTCTTGTCCCCCACCATGGACAATGCCCCTCCCGTATCACTCCTGTAGTCTGCCCTTTCTTCCCAAGCATGCCACCCCCATGTCTGGCTGTGCTGCTGGGTGAGCAGGCCGACAACCCTTTCCTGGAGCATCCACAATGTGCCATGACCCAAAGGTTCCCTGGAAACACCAGCTTTTGGGGACAGATGCTTTTAGCCTAAGGCCTAGACGAGATGCTAATCAACTCCAGAATCCTACAAGCGGGATGTTAGGGGCAGCACAGAACTCAGCAGACAACTCGGTGGGTAGTGTGTAGTGTACACATTTATTTCTTTCCAAGATCGTTCCTGTTCCAGTCACATCTTCTCCGAGGGAACCAAACAGCCAAGTGTGAAGGCCTGGAGCAGGGCCGGCTTCTGCTGTGAAGTGCTACCAGGGAATACAATCACTGTCACGTAAAGGCGCCACCACACACCAGCACAGGCCGGGCCTTCCCACAGACCTGGAAAACCTTTCATTTTCTTCTCTTTTCAAAATGTAGGTTTGACATAACATCAGGGGATAAACAAACTACAAGCCTAAATTATGAATGGTACGTTACTGACCAAACGTTAGCAGAGGGAACTGGGCAGTCTAATGCATTTCCAATGCCTCTTTAGTCATAAAACAGGAACACTGAAGGTCATGAACCAAAGGTAACCTGAGTTTGCTTCACAGGATGCAAGTGTGGCCTTGCCCGGTCCCTGGCTGCTTTGGGGCCCTTCTCTGCAGATACCGGCGTAGGCCAGCATTGAGACCTGAGACCTGTTTTCTATCCGATAGGACAAATGTTCTGACTTCCAGCATCAACCAACTGGTACTCTGAGATTTCCAGACTGAAAGCCTTGAGATTTTTACCTAGAAAACACTCACTTTGGCTGGCAGCAATATCCATTAATCTTTCCCTTTCTGCTCAAAAAGAAAATTCACAACTGTCTTCCATAGATGTGGCCAGTAAAAGCCAACCAAGCGTCTCGATGGCACCTAACTTGTCAGCTGGGGACTGGCCAAGAAGCAGCCAGGAGGCTTTGAGGGCTGGTTTTGGACTTAAACTTGGAACTTGATGAAAATAAAGTGCTCTGTTGAAAATCTCTTTCTCACTGCAGGTCTTCAGCTGACACAAGGAGATTTTGTTATTGCTACATTAACAAGTCTGCACACTCACACTTAAAGCTATTTGCATTCCTCTGCCAAGAGCAGGGGCACATCCTTGATGCAAAGGGAAGGGTTTTAAAGGTTTAAAACCAACTTGAGCACGTGGCTCCAGAGAAAAGACGCATGTTAATATTAGTGTTCATGAAGAATCACTTTTAAAACACCATTTTGCAAAAATTTCAAGACAAAAACCAAAAACAAAAGCCCTCCAGCCTCTAAAGCTTGCAGATGAGGGAACCAAGGTGATTTACACATCAGCATGTTTAGCATTTGGTATATAATCTTAATCCAGCTTTAACCAGGTTAACAACATTTTACTTTAACATAAATACCCTACATCATGAGAAAAGAAACCTGGATAAACAGCTGGAAAAGAAACATTCACAGTATCGATACAGCCCCTTTCTCACAGTGCTATCGGACACATTTCATTTTCTGGAGACTCCCTGCTATGTTAGTGTTTTCTACGACTTTAGAAAAGGCTGTAAGACAGAAGTGAGAGTGTCTACAGGAAGCACAGGCCTATACACAGGTACTGAACAGTGAACAGATGTTCATGGGGTTAGCCTGGGAAAGAGGTGGTTAAAAATCACTTTTTTTTAGAGGGAGAAATCTTAATCGAAAATTCTGGTACATTCATAGGCGGAATAAATTGAATCCACTGAATCTACCTGATTTTCAAAATCAAACAAAAAACACTGCGATAAACATCTGATCAGTGTCTGAAATTCTGACACATAACATCCTGTTAGAATTAATTCTTCGATGTCATAGGTCCTATCACACCACCAGCAGGAGAAACACTTCAGGTACAAGATGTTAGAGTGGCCTTAGATCCCAAAAGACTCTAGTGATGACTAGCTCAGTGGGCTAACTTGGTGGTATTAACATATTTCAAAACTCCAGGTACTATTTTTCAATGAGTAAAACTGGAACATAATTTTTAAAAACAAGGTAGAGTAGGCTCGGCACCCATCGCACAGTGGTTACGGCGCCAGCCACATACACCAAGGTTGGCAGATTCAAATCCAGCCTGGGCCAGTTAAACAATAATGACAACTGTGATAAAAAATAGCCAGGCATTGTGGCGGGCACCTTGTTGTTCCAACACTTGGGAGGCTGAGGCAAGAGAAGAATCACTTGGGCCCAAGAGTTTGAGGAATGTACCAGAATGAATGAATGTACCGGAGCACCACAGCATTCTACCGAGGGCAACATAATGAGACTCTTGGCTCAAAAAAACAAAAACAAAAACAATAAACCCCAAAAACTCATTTGAAAGTCACTTGATAATTCCTAGAACACCTAAGTTTTTTACATGCATCTTAAAGTGAAATGTGTAGTATGTTTTTCAAATCTCTCCCTCAAGAAAAAAGAGAATTCTGTAATTTTGGTTTTTATATAGGTTTTAGTTCATCAAGGGCTCTATTACCCCTGAAACATTTAATGTTTAAAGATTAACAAAGAGCCTGGGGAAAGGAGCTCACCTGATTTCATAAAGATGACAGAGGTCAGGTTTTCATAATAGCCTCTGAAATTTCATTGGAGGAAAATGAATCTCATTAATTTGTCAAAACGTTTTGCCCCAGTGACAACTGCTCTTCAATGAGCACACCTGCTGGAAGGGGCACATTTGACTGGAGGGAATCAGGGTGACAAGGTAGGTGAGCAGGGGTAGAGACACAGCCTGATAAGATATTAACACTGGGGGCCAAGTATCATTTTCTTCCCTGGAAACCAAGACAAGGGCACTCCAAAATGTGTCCAAGAGCACTGTTCATAGTAAAATTCTACAGAGCTCATTAAAGGAATTTCATGCACATTTGGCCTTTTTTTTTGAGACAGAGTCTCACTATGTCGCCCTGGGTAGAGTGCTGTGACATCGAGGCTCACAGCAACCTCAAACTCTTGGGCTTAAGTGATTCTCTTGCCTTGGCCTTCAAGTAGCTGGAACTACCCGCCACATGCCCGACTATTATTCTTACTATACTTGTCATTGTCGTTTAGCAAGCCTGGGCTGGGTTTGAACCCACCAACCTCAGTATATGTGTCTGGCGCCATAACCACTGTGTTATGGGTGCCAAGCCGCCATTTGTTATTAAACTTCTCTTCCTAAAACTGACACCCGAAACACAAAATAATTTTCTCGATTGCCCTAAAAGCTCTGTGTTGGCTTTCAGCGACATTTGGCAGAAACTATGTGTGTGTTCCCAGGTTCCCTGAGCTCTCTCTTACTGCTCCCACTTTCACTTGACAGGCTGGCTGTGTTCATGTTTAGCAAGTGTGACAGACAGGAAAAAAAGACAAATCTGGGTGTCAACTGTCCCAATGGTGGTATGAGGGCTTCTGACGTGATAGAGAAGAATCTAAAAACCATGTAGGAATTAATGATCTTCTACTTGCAAGTAGGCTCAAAGTAACCTTAGAGAAGTGTTCAGCATGATATATATGCAGAGGATACTTGTAGTGTTTGCGTACATGTTCAAGTCCTATGGCTAACATTAAAGGCAAATGTCTGCATACACTTGCCATAGCATCTCCATTCCTAGCATAATTGCTCCATTTATCAAAAAATCCTGCTTATGTCCCACTTCCCTACACTCAGGGCCAGCTGTGCTTTTTATTAAAAGCAGCAAATTAGAAGTGACCCATCCAACCCGTTCACAGTGACAGCACAGCAAGGCACCTCCTCTTTGTGACATGGTCCAGGCAAGGACTCATAACACTTGTCAGAGTGCAAAGCAGGTACCCCAATCCTGCCCCCCTGCATTAGAGAACATTACTCAGTGTAATTCCCTTCTAATGTTCAGGCTGAGCTCTTAAATCTGAGCACAGCCCAAGCTGTGGGGCTATTTGGTCTCATTTGGCATCTGGTGGCAAATTGGGCTTTTTCGGTCTTCTCTGCAGGAAGCCTCCTGGCTGGTGACTCAAGATTTTTTTCCCCTTTAAAAGACTAGATTGTTGGGAAAACCCAGCACAACAGGTGGACATCTGACAGGTAGCGCCACTCTCGCTTGGTGCTGGTGGGGGTAGTTAATGTGGGTCCACGTCTTCTGGCTCCAAGGAGGTGCTGAGCTTGGGTCTGTGGGCGGGGCTTGAGGGCACCCCATTCATGGTGTTCTTGCTTCTGTGCCTGGAGAGCAGCTTCTTATTCAGGATCCTGGTGAAGGTCCCCCCCTTCCTCCGGGCCCCCTCCGGCTGCTGCAGGAACACGAGGTCATTGTGTGACTGGCTCATGCCTGGGTCTTTCTGCTGATGCCGCCGGCGGAAGAAGAGCTTGGCACCTTTCCTTAGGATTCCTCCTAAAAGGGGAGCACAGGGGGCTGGTCAGGCAGGCTGGGGGCGAAAGGACACACAACTAGTCCAAAAGGAGAAAGGGGAAAGGAAGCTTGCACACCTCTAAAAAGGGGCTGATTTACAGCATGGATGTCCCATTGCTATTTGCATGAGAAGCAAACTGGAACCTGCCTTGTATAAAACTAGAGTTTTTAAGATGAACTACAAAAGCAGCAGCTAATAGGAGAAGCCATCAGCCTGGACCATCGTTTGTGTCCACTCCCAGGGAAGGGCTTCTAGTTAATCTCAACAGCAGCAGCTGCTGTCCTCTAGCCACCCAGGTCCCCTCTACTCACCCCCATCCCTTCAATAGGAGGGTGGAAGTGGCAAAGCAGTATCGGACCCCAGAAAGGATGACCATGCTAATAAAGCCAAAGTAGGGACCCTGACCTCAGTGGCATTCACTACCTTAGGAGGGTTAAATAATTGTTCTTTTGGGAGTCAGAATGTTTTATAGTTCTAGATTTTATGGTATATAAGGCTAAACCATCTAAAAATTGTTGCTTCATCATTTTTGATCTATCAAACCTCAACTTCATAAAGTCTGGCCTGTCTATGATGTCAGCGAGTGGAATAATACAACACATAAAAAAATTAGCAGCAGCAACAGCAACAATATTTTCAGCAGCAAAGATTCCTGACAGGTAAATTGAAGCTAAAGCAGTAGGGTGCTAACTAATTTCACAAATTAGTTTAACATCCTATTTCCCAAGGCTGGGGGAGTAATATTTCAGCCCAGTCTGGGGCATTCATTACCACCTGCTTGTAGGTGGGAATGACTTAGAAAAAAAGACACCTGAGACATCTTTGATGGGGCACTTTACACTTAACTTGGGGACATGTTCTCTTTGTGATAGGCACACGCAGCACACTTCCATAGTCACTCCACGCCCAGACCACCAGCCAAGCTGATCCACGGGAGAGGGTAAAGAATATCAGCTAGCTCTGCCAAATGCATTGTGGCAGCTGAGGGCAGCCAGAGAAACCGGACCAGACCTGCTTGCGGATCTCTGCATCAGCAACGTGCGTTGGGGAAGCAGCCCACACCCTGAGCCTGACTTTAAGGAGGAATCTCCAGGTCCCAAGTGCTCTGCCCAGGTGAAGGGGCAGAAATGGAAAGCTCCAGGTAGCACAGGCTGAGTTTAATATGGTCAATGCTGCCATAAAATAACTATTTTAAAACTCCTTTTAAACTATAACCAAATTACTTATTATGAAGAATCCTTAGAACGCTTTTGCAATATGAGCCACGGCTTCAGGGAAAGGAAAGGGGTTAAGTGGCCAAAGTGCACACATGACCACGTGACCTCACTCTGGGTAGCAGTCCTGATGGCTCCACCTTCGGCACAACCCAGAGAAATGCAGCGTGTTGTGAAAAAACATCCACTGGGGTGTGCTACATGGCCCAGTCGTGACCACTGACAGGACAACTTTGGAGGTTGGCCAGAGAGGCAGAGCCAGGTGCCCTGGGTAAAGTGGGTGAAGGTATGTGCTGGGAAAATGCCCCAGGCAGAGGAACCTCCAGCTGTAAGGGGCTCTGAGCCCACCAGGGACCTCAGGTTGGGGCAGTGATGCGGGGGCATAAGGGGTGTTTCTGATCTACCTTGTGCCGGCCTTGGAGTCCCTGCAGGACATATGAATGTCAAGCTCCTACATTTGGAAACAGAGGCGAGGACCCCCGGCATCCCCTGGGTGCTCTAATGCCACTCTCCCCCTCCCCCCAGGGAAAGTGAGCACACCAGCCCCTCCCCCGGGTCCACTGCAGACCTAGGGACTTAGGCAGTGATGTTGATGTAGAGCCTGGAGCCGGGGCCCGAGGCTGGCAAGGACAGTGTTATGAGCTGAGCTGTGTTCCCTCAAAATCCATATGTCCAAGTCCTAACCTCAGAAGGTGCCATTATTTAGAGCTTGGGCCTTTGCAGATGGCATCACATTAAAGTGAGTAGGGTGAGCCCCTAGCCCACAATGCCTATTGTCCTAATAAAAAGGGGTATTTAGAAACAGAGACAGGACGCAGAAGGAAAATAACATGAAGAGACACAGGGAGATAAAGGCAGAGGTCTGAGTGACACTTCTGGAAGCTAAGGAACCCCAAAGACTGTCAGTAAAGCTGGCCAGGGGCCTGCAGCAGGGCCCTCCAGGAAGCCAGCATGGCTGGCCCCAGCCCCAGCCCCCGACAGAGCACGTTCCTGTGAGCCACACCTTCCCATCGCGGTGCTTTGTTATGGCCCCAGGAAGTGACACAGCCACAAAAGGTGAGGGGAGCACAAGGATCCAGAGATGGCCTATCGTGTCCCTGGAACCCTGTTGGCCACTCGGCAGAACTGGGAGCGGAGAGCACAGCGAAGCTGTGTCCTCAGCCCTGAGACCTGCTTCTGTGAGCAGTGTCTCTCAGAGACTACAGATGCCCAGGGCCACCTTGAGGAATCCCACACGAGGAGGGCTGGGAAGACACCAGGCATGAGCATTTTTCCAAAGATCCCAGCTCTTTCTAACATGCCACTGGGGGTGACAACTGCCAGCCCGAGTCCATCTAAACTGCCATGAGTACTCAGGATCTGCAGGGCAGAGCCGAGCCGAGGGAGCAGCATGGCCACTTTCTCGTGCTTCCCGGCAAGTCCTCTCAGGGGTGTGCAGACCATAGGGCTGTGGGGACAGACGCAGCCCTCCCCACGTGCCTCGCTCTGAAGGAGGCTGGGTGGCCCAAGCAGAAAGAACCGGAACATGGAGACAGGAAGGGCGTGGCTATGTTCAGAAGATTTTTCAGAAGAGAATCTGCACAGTTTTGAGCAGTTGCAGTAACTCATTTAAGTGAAATTGCACTGTAACTGCCTAAAATTTGAATTATTGTCATATTATGAAATATCAAGGATTTTGGCCTACACATGACATTGGCAGGCTAAGAGGTCTGCATGGCTGCAGCCTGGCACTAGCTGCCCCAGCAAGTCCTGTGCCTGCCCCCCTGTGCCAGCTCAGCGCCGAGAGCCTGTGACAGGGCCATCTTCCGATCATCCACCCTCACTCATGACCTCTGGAGCAGGTTGGCTGTGCCAAGACCCAGATGCCGTCGTGTGTACCTGCATGCAAATCTTCCCGAAGTCATTCGTGTGACTTAAATGCTTTCCCTTAACTTGATGAGACTGTCATGGCTTCTGTGGGGATGACATCAGCCCCTTGTACGGAGGATAGGCCTGTGGGGTGAGGGGCTGAGCTCTACGACTCGACGAGCTGGTAGTCCGGGCATATTCCGAACAACCTCTGAGGAAGGAGAGGTCTTGTCCTGCAGTCCCTAAGGGTGTTTTGGTCATTGTTTCCTCCCTGCTGGATTTTAGGCCAGATTCTCCAATGAGCTGTGTCTGCTAGATAAACAGAAGGTAGCTGAGGGCACTGCGGTTTGGAGTGTGACCATCTGAGGTCACACACTCGCTAACGAGGGGAGGGGGCGATGCCAGTGCTCTTTGGCACTGCTAAGGACAGGGTCTGAGCTGGAAGATGTTGGTGCCCACCCCTAAGAAGGGGCCGCCAGTAGGACACATCTGTGGTCCATGGAGAAGGGCCTCCAGGGAGCGTAGTTGGATTAAAGACTTCGGGGCCCCCAGGAGCACAGCACTCTACTCCAGCAAGGACTCGGCCAGGGTTCTCAGAACACGTGACATGTCCAGAGAGGTGGGAGGGTGTGGGCAGGAGGGGACATTCTAGCATCATAGACTGTGTTGGTCAGCGGTCTGGCTCATCTACTGTGTGGAACCACTAACACTAACAGAAGCTTTAAAATTTTTATTCTAAAGAACAACTTCAAAGTCCGTCTAAACTTGGTTGCTAAATATTATTACCTGTGGGGTAAGCAAAGCTGGATGAACCCAGCCACAGATGTGCTTGGGCACAATGACACAGCTGCCCCGAGGTGGGTGTGAGGGCCGGGGCCACTGTCTTCTCAGCTAACAGTGACAGTGACCACTAGTTTTCCATGTCAGCCTGATCACAACACCCAGTGATCAAATACTAATCAAAGTGCTGCCAGGAAATTGTTTCATAGACGCAATTACACACACAGCAGTCGGCGGGAGGTGAGGAGAGGCAAGGGGTGGGCCTCATCCACTCAGTTAATGGCCTTCAGAGCAAAAACAGGGCTGTTCAGAAAAGAAGAAATCCTGCCTGAAGACCAAGCATCAGTTCCCACTGAGGTCTCTCTGCCTATCGCCTGCCCTGCAAATTCCAGACTTTCAGACCCCGCAATTACATGACTCAGTTCTTTAAAATGTATCACCTATTGGTTGTCTCTGGAGAACCCTGACTGACCGGATGGCTGCAGACGGGTGCGTGGCACTTGCCAGTGAGCCCATGGAACTGGTGATCCTTTGGCAGGAGCAACTGTGGCTATTTTGATTTGATGAAGCCTGATCACGTTATCCCGGGCGACCTTATCTACACCAACAAGCGTGAGGTGAGATTACCCACAATCTGAAAGAACCCTGAAGATACAGGCTAGAGAAAGGTATGTGAAACTTCAGATAACCAAGGTTCTCAAAAAAAAAAAAAAAGAAGAAGAAGAAGAAAATAACAAGGTTCTTAATGTGGATGAGGAGCAGAAAAAAAAAAAAAAAAGCCCTTTGCTGGTTCTAGCAAGGTTAAAAGAATTCACAAGGTGGCTCAGGTATAAACATACATACAAGGGAATAAAAAATAATTGTTCTAAATTACAGCTCCAATGTCATAAGTACTTCCAGATTTATCTATTTGTCTCAACAGAATCTAGCAGCCAGGAACAGCGAATTGAGGAATCTATCTTATAAAATCCAGTAGGTAGGGGATGGGTACAGTGGCTCATGTCTATAATCTCGGCACTCTGGGAGATGGAGGTGGGCAGACTGCTTGAGTTCAGGACTTCAAGACCAGCCTGAGCAAGGGTGAGATCCTGTCTCTAAAAAACAAAACAGCTGGGTGTCATGGTAGGTGCCACTAGTCCCAGATAATGGGGAGGCTGAGGCAAGAGATTTGCTTGGGCCCAAGTGTTTGAGGTTGCTGTGAACTATGATACCACTTAGTCTACTGAGGGTGACAAAGTGAGACTCTGTTTCAAAAAAAACCCAAAAAAACAGTAGGTAGGAAAACAATGACCAAAAGCAACCTTAAATAGGAATTGTACTTGCTACCCCACAGACAGCCTTGGATTTCAGCTGAAACCCCAGACAGTCCTTTTACAGAAGTGACAGCTTTTTAGATTTGTAGGACAAGGAAGGGAATGGTGGGTGTCACAGTGAGGACTCTTGGTCACGTCAGGGAACATCACGAGCGTCCTCTCCTGACCCTCACTGTGACACTAACGTGAGCAGCACTTCTGAGAAGGAGCAGGGAACACCAGCGATCTGGGAGGGTCAAGGCGGAGAGGGCAGGAGCAGAAGGGAGGCAGGCAGGTCAACTCGCTGCTGGCTACAGGCCTTTCCCCAGGATGGCTATGCGGTATTTAAAAATAGAAGACAAAAATAACTTACTGTGTAGGCAATTAATTCTTGTTGGCATAGTGATCCTCTTAAGTTAAAGGGAATGAGCATGAGATGAAGAGAAATAAGACGGAGAGAATTATGCACAAGCAACACTGGGCCAGGGGGTGGCAGAGCTCTCGCCAAGGCGTGCGGGACGCTTGGCAAGGTTTGCTACTGCTCCGTCTTTTTTTTCAAGACCTCCCTCTTCAATGGTTTCTTAAACTAAAACTAAACCTAAATTTGGGGAATAAAATTCTTGTGTTGGCTATAGAATCACAACATGAACATTCCCAACCAGCAAAATCCCAGAAGAATTCAAAGGCAGACTTTCCGGAGCCTAGAACAAGCTGCTAGCTATGACAGAGGATACAGGCAGCCCTTACACAAAAAACAAACAAAAATGAGCCTAAGTCTAAAACGGAGAGGAAACTCCACAGGGTTGCTTCTTATCTCAACAGTTGCGAAAAATTTTTGGTGGCAAACGAAAACTATTTGGCACCTTTAATACAGAATCATCTAAGATTCTGACAACATCTCACGGAGATGCTAAGTACAAGTTACTTTGAAAACACTGGAATGAGAAAGCAACTCTAAAACGTCCACCACATGTGTCCTTTAAAAAAAAAAAAAAACCCCCGGAGGCGATGTAGTAGGTGCCGCAGAGTAAACTGCGCTGCTGGCCGAGGCCTTTGGGAATTCCCAAATGCCAAGCCTTGGGGTGGGGTGGGGGTGCGGTAACCTGAAGCACCCCAGGGTATGTGCCCTGTGTCCCCAAAGGGTGCTCACCTACCCAGCCGGGGAAGGGAGAGAACAGTGTGGCTAACACAGCATGGGTAGAAACCCAGGGAAAAAACTCCGGAAGGAGAGCCACAGGGAGGCGTGGCCAGCGGAGGACACTGATGTTTGAATGAATGGGGTGAACGGGGCCTGGCATTTCAGAATGAACAAAGAGCACAGGCCAGAGGGTGGGTTCTGTTAGGACGAGAGGAAATGGACCCTTGAGTGGAGGAAGAGACGCCCACCCCGCGCCCACGTTTCTTACCTTGCCCAGCACTCATCCTCGGCATCAGTTATACCTCCCCCAACCCAGGTTGCAAAGGTCCCAAGATAAAGAACAGGCTGGAGGTGTGAGTGTGTTAGGTGACCAGGTCGTCTCTGACACCACCTGTGCAAAGGCTCTGGAATAGGAGCCAGAGAGCCCAACAGGGGACCAGTGAGCAGGTGACAGCCCCCAGGGCTCTGTGTACGCACACCTGAGCTGGGTATCCCCCTCCTTTCTCACTCTCCTCCTCTGCACGGGCGGGGGTTTGGGGGGCCGCCAGGAACAGCCATGCAGAGAGACACCAAGCAGGAAGTGAGGGGAGTGACAAGGCTGTGGAGCCCATGACAGTCACCTACGGCACCGCAGACACACTGCAGGGAGGCTGCCTGTGTGTGAGGGGGTGTCCGTGCATGGTAGGTTGGCAGGCAGCAGCCCTGGCCTCACCCACTAGCCGCTAGCCGCACTCCAACTCCCAGCATGACAACCGTCTCCAGACATTGTCAGCACTCCCCGGGGGACAGAAACACTGCCCTGTGGCAAGAAAGGTGGCAGCAGAGCAGCTCACCAAAGCCCTGTGCTCTTGATGACCGAGACTGCCCCTCTGTGGGCAGTTCCAGGGAGCCCCAGCGTCCTGTGAGGGCCTCAGAGCCCAAGGGGCAGAGCCAGGCATGGCCCAGTGTCAGCCCCGTTCCCAGGCCTGTCCTCTGCACGGTGCACAGGGCCATCCTTGCTGCTCCCTTGATGGGGCGTTCAGTGGGCCCGGGGGTACACACCATCCCTGTCCATTTCAGGGAAGCTGATGTTCTGGGGCTCTTGGAGTCTAGAACCAACTCCCCACCCCAGACAGTTTCCCTCAGCACACGTGTAAAGGTTCCAGGATGCTGAGGCACTGTCTGCGCACAACTGCACTCAGTTCAAGAAATTTATCATTTTAAAGCGATGGTTTGGTGCTAACTGAAAAAAGTTATTCTAATAGAATGATTGCCTGGTTACTGTTGCATATTAAGCTAACGATCAGCTACTGTAGGGAGGTTCCCGCCCCCAGACCCTGCAGGGTTCAGATGGTGAGCTTTGGTTTTGCTTTAGTTGAGGGAAGAGCCTGAGCTGTAAACAGGCAGAGGTGTCAATACCTGCTGCTGAAGGGGACCTAGTCTCTGCCTGGCTTTGCTCTGGGTCTCTTTGGTCCCATCGCCAGGTGTGGCTCTTGGTGACCCCCAGAGAGCCAGGTGGATGGAATGCCAACGGGGAAGGGGCGCCTGCAGGCAGGAACACCAGGTGGCCCCAGACGCAGACGGTGGCAGCCGGGAGGATTCCAGACGTGCCTCCCATGGACTCTAACAGGCTTAAACATTCAGCACCGGATGGGGACTTTGGGGGAGGAGAGTGAGGCTGGGATGGAGTTTGCAGAGGACAAAGGGAAGGAAAGCAGGCGATGAGAACTAAAGTCAAGCTCAGAAACCACCGGCAGGAAAGCCAAGCCACCAAGTGGTGTGGGTACCTTTGCGCTTCTTGGCAGCACCCAGCTCTGAGGCGCTCAGGGAGCTCTCCGACAGCTCGTCCCCATCGGGGTCCAGCGGGGCGGGGCCGCTGCTCCATGCTTCCTGAGGCTCCTTCTCTAGGTCCCAGGAGTCCAGTTCATTCTCCTGGGGCTCAAGGGCCAGGGGGGCCTGGGCTGGCTCGTCCTCCTCAGGCAGGGCAGAGGCCGTGGCCACGTCCAGGTGGGCTGAGGTGTCCTCCTGGTGGGCGCTGTCCATGGAGGCTGCATAGTCGTGCATCAGGGCAGCACTGTGGTCCTGAGATAGTGAGGTCTGTCCGGGCAAAACGCACCATCAGAGGCTGAGAGTGAAGGAAAAAGCAGGTGCAGGGAAGGACGAAAGAGGATGCGTGGAAGGAGGGGAGGTAACACGGCAGCTCTTATCCAACAAGGGGCCAGGGCAGGTCTCCACGCAGAGCTCAGCCCTCAGATCACCCAGGGCCACCTGGCCCAGAGCCCCCAGGTGGGCTGGAGGGCCAAGGAAGCAGCGAACATCCCTCCCCACAGGGTGGGAAGGGGGCGGGACTGAGTGCGTCCTCCTTCGAGCAGACAGCACCGACAGTGGCAAAGGAAATGAACGTGGGCGTTTCAAATCAGTTTGTCTTTTTACTTATGTTCCTACAGCATTTTTATGTTACCTGCAAGTAGAAATTAATCAGCATACACTTTGTATCTTTTTAATTGTCATAATTGTGAGCCGAATATTTAGGTGCTAACTTAACCTGTTGGGTTGAGAATCGGGAAGCTCAAGGGGGTTTAGGAAAGGAATGGGAGAGGGCACAGGGCTCCCTGGGGACTGGTCACACTGCTCTTGAACTGGGTGGCAGTTATAAGGGGAGTTTGCTAAGTGACAATTGACAATGTTCTTTTCTGATGTAAGTGCTGTCTTGCAGAAATGTCCACAGGCTCAAGACAATCCGAGCATCATAAAAATATTAACTACAGTGGATTCAAAACTTTCTTTCTTTCTTTTTTTTTTTTTTGGAGACAGTCTTGCTATGTCGCCCTCGGTAGAGTGACGTAGCGTCACAGCTCACAGCATCCTCAAACTCTTGGGCTTAAGCGATTCTCTTGCTTCAGCCTCCCAAGTAGCTGGAACTACAGGTGCCCACACAACTCCGGCTATTTTTGTTGTTGTTGTCTAGCTGGCCCAAGCCGGGTTCGAACCCACCAGCCTTGGTGTATGTGGCTGGTGCTGTAACCATTGAGCTACAGGTGCTAAGCCACTTTAATCTTTTTTCTTTCATTTTTATTTATTTATTTATTTATTTTTTAGAGACAGAGTCTCATTTTATTGCCCTCAGTAAAGTACCGTGGCGTCACACAGCTCACAGCAACCTCCAACTCCCGGACTTAGGCGATTCTCTCGCCTCAGCCTCCCAAGTAGCTGGGACCACAGGCGCCCACCACAACGCCTGGCTATTTTTCTGGTTTTGCAGCTCGGCCGAGGCCGGGTTTGAACCCACCACCCTCGGTATATGGGGCCAGCACCCCACTCGATGAGCCACAGGCGCCACAATTCTGGAAAAATGGGTTGAAAACTTAAATGTTAAGAGTTCATAATGATTCTAAAATAAAACCTTAGACTCTAAGCAAGGGCAGATGACCATAGGGCTGGCCCTTGTTCCACCCATTTACTCCCCAGGACTGAGAAAGCCCACTGTGCCTGGGGCTTTCATGGAGGCTGAGGACCCTGCCAGGCGCCTGTGGACATGGGGCAAGACAACCCACCCTCTGGGTAAAACAAACGTGATGACACCTCTTCAGCACCTCTCAGGCCGCCTGGTTCTGGCTTCTTCCAGCTGCCAAGGAGCTCGTTCTTCATGGGGCCCTGCCCACCCTCTTGGGGCCCTCCCCGTAGTTGATCTATCCTCTGTGCTCAAAACTTCTTTCTCCTCATCCCCTCCCACTCCAAACCAAAACCTCCCAGCCCTCCTCCCACTTGTCATCTGGAAATGTCAAAAAAGCCCCTGCCCCGAGGGTTGCCCTCTCAGCAGCCCAGACTGTGTGACAGCCATGGGGGAGGAGGGGCCTCATAACCGCCACCTGCTCTGAGTGGACGTCCCAGAGCCTGAGAAGGGACAGCACAGGAGGGGTGTGTACACGGAGGACACCACAACCCTCATTTCTCTCTGATTACAGAAGGAATAAACATTCATAGAGAAAATTTTAAAATGTGCAGCATTGAGATGAAGGTCCCCACGAGGGGGCAGTGACAAGGGTGGAGGTCGCACCACCGGGGAATCTGGCATCATGGCCTTCGCTCTCAGTAGTTGCTCTTGAAATGATTCACTGACCTCTCAACACCCGAAGCATCACAATCAGAAACTTTCAAGTTTCCTTCATAAACAGGAAAAAAGCTGCACAAACGAAATTCCATGAGTGACTCCCTTGTTGGGTGAGAGACATAATGTGACATTTGTACATGGGACTTTCAGCTGATGTCTAGCAGGCCACCGACAGACCGTGCACCGCCAAGCCCCGGGACTATACCTTGGAGACGCCTGATATGATGATTGTACTTTTCTTCCGAGGAGACTTGAGTTTCAGCTTTGAAGACTCACTGAGCTGTCGAATGGCCACCTCAGCCACTGGGTCTGAGCCATTCAGCACCAGCAGTTCTGCCAGAGAGAAGGCCATGATGCGTCCGTTAGCAAGACTAAAAACTTACATGGGCACTTCCAGGGGTGGTGGTGTCGTCTAGAAGCAGTGGTTAGCAGAACTGTTTGTTAACAGTCAGGCTGCCCAGGGAAGCCAGTCGCTGGAACGGCTTCTTCTGAACGTAGCTGAAGAGCCCAGGTGAACGGGTGGGCACAGTTGGGCTCCTGGCTAGACAGGGACCCAGGGGCTGTCCCCACTGGCCACAGACTGGACGAGGAGCCCTCGATGTGAACATCAGCCCAGGGTCTTTTAAAAGGGGGTCCTGCCCAGGTGAAGGACCCCGAAGTAAGAGCGAGGGGGTGGGGTGTACCACCAGGGGCAAGGAAGGAGATGAAGCACTTGGGGTGGTGTCTAAAGGAGGGGCAGGGCCATCTGAGCTCAGAAAGCTCTCAGTGGGGGACCCTGCAGGGCCGAGTCCAAAAAACATTGAGAAATCCCAAGAGAGGAAAAGGCAGTTGCAAACTTCTTCGGGCTCTGAGAATACAAAACCACCTGAGGAGTACCCTCCCAAGGAGAACTTTCCACCTAGCTGATCACCCCTTTAGCTCCATCTGTGACCTTAGTGGACTCTGTGAACCAGGAGAAGTGAGCAAGAAAGAACTACCCACCTACCCTCCCCAACTTTAGACTGTGCTGTGAGTTAAAAATGCCTGTTCCCTAAAAGTGACCATAAAATGGGAAATTTGCAACCAGGGGCTGGGGAAGAACTGCTCCCCTTAGACAGGCTTACACAGGTAGTGGGGAAGTGGACGTGGTGACTGTGTGTCCTTTGGGTCCTGCTCTCTTGATTGTATTAATGGGTCGAGTGTGTTGAGTGAGAGAAAATATAATGTCCAGAGATCCTATAAAGCGCAGCCTCGGCTGGGATTTGTGTTTATTTTGCTGACACATTCCTGAAACCTTAGCAGGGATGCCCTCCAAGCGCCACTCTGAGCTTCTATCAATTTGCATTTCCATTTTCTCCTTCCTTCTTCTTCCCTCACTACTCAATAATAAAACAAAACAAAAGCCTCTTCCCGGCTCGGCGCCTGTGGCTCAACGGGCTAGGGCGCCAGCCATGTACACCTGAGCTGGTGGGTTCAAATCCACCCCGAGCCCCCCAAACAACAATGACGGCTGCAACCAAAAAATGGCCGGGTGTTGTGGTGGGCGCCTGTGGTACCAGTTACTTGGAGGCAGAGGCAGGAGACTTGTTTGAGCCCAGGAATTGGAGGTTGCTGTGAGCTGTGATGCCACGGCACTCTACCCAGGGTGACAGCTTGAGGCTCTGTCTCAAAGGAAAAAAAAAAAAAAAAAAAACAAAAGCCTCTTCCCAAACTCTGATGAGGAGACAGCGACTTCTCACCAGAAGAAAAGCTGCTGGGAGAACAGCTCAAAAGCCTGCAGAGGGCTGAGAGGGAGGCCAGGTGGGGCCTGCATCACCTGTGTCTGAGGAGGAGAGTGTCTTGCTGACCGGAGCACCCTGGCAGGCGATGGCTTGGACAGAGATGTCCTTCTCGATCACCTTCACCTTCACAGGTGTCTTCACAGGAGACTCTGTGGGGAAAGACCCTGATCACAAAGGGTGCTCCATCATGGTTTGGAGCGACAGTTACCAAAGAGTTAAATGGTGCCTCTCACTGCCACTCTGGTGAAGGCAAGGTTTACTGAGACCTCAAGATTGAACAATCTCTCCTATTCTTTTGTTGGGAGGTGGATGTAAGGTTAGCAGAGGCAAAAGTGATGTTAGCAGGTTCAATAAAATTTCATAAACATTTTAATTAAGCCAGAATTTCCCTTGCTATTTTGCAATCCTGAACCATGCAAAGTCATCTATTCTGAGAAGACAATATGTTTGCACAAGCAGAGATGCAGTCAAAATGGAAAAAGTAATCAATCACACACTTAGAAGTTATCTGTGAGGCTGCGGCTGTGGACAGGTATAGGATTCAGCTGGCTTTCAGTGATATCCTGTCAAGCCTTCTAATAAATGATTTTTTAACATAAGAAAGTCTACACTAACCACTCATGTTGAATTTTTTAAGATAGCATGATATTTCCACATAAATGTAATGGAGTGAGTGACAGAATTTGGTTGCAGTTATACAAAGTCTAACTACTTAAAATACTAAGATTTTAAGTTCAGCAGGCACCGTAGGGTTGAACCCTGCTGCAATTTGTCATGGTTTATTGGACAGAATTCGAAAGATAATTGTCCAAACAATAACAAAACACTATGCACAATCCTGCCAACCACCATCCCCCTGGGCTGTGAGCAGGACACCCCGGTCACGCAGGGGACACGCCCACACAGAGCTTCTGGGGAGGCTGTGCTCCAGGGCCTCACCCGAGCTCGGCGGGGACGCCCTCCCCACATCGAAGCGAGGCTTGGTCTTCACGGCAGTGACGGTAGTGACTATGGTCCCACAGGGCATCACCGTGCGGTCCTTCTCTATCTTCGCAGCAGGGGCAGAGGAAGGGGCCTGCCAGGACTTCTGTTCACCGGGTTCCATGTAAGAGAACTACAGAGGGGACTTGGCATTTACTCTGTGGCTCATGAGAAAGCCAATTAGCCGTGAACTCTGGCTTCTTCCGGAACAACCAATGATCTCTTCACTTAATGTCACTTAGTATTTCCAATTAACCTAGATTTCCCCAGAATTAACAGAACCATGAGGTCCAGGCTCAAACAGGGCAAGTGAACACATGGTGATGGGATAAAAGTTTGAGAGCAAAGGAAAACTTAATAAGGCCTTTCTGGAGGGCCTGTGAAGTAGCATCACGGACGGTCATCTCCTACAGCTGACAACTCCACAGAGAGTGTGCAAGGGTGAGACCGCGGCAGACACGAGGCAAGACGCTCCTCGGTCAGTGACTTTCAACCTGTGTGCCATGAGAGGATCTTAGGTGTGCCACAAAATTTTTAAAGATCATTAATTTAATTATTTTTCAAAGAAGTTCAAAGCACGGTAAGTATATTCTTCTTTTACTGTTTTGTTTTGTTTTTTTTGACTGACATAATTTAAGTGTGAACTGGAAGTTTAACTATAAGTTCAAGTGTGCCATGAGATAAAAAAGATTGAAAAACACTGCCCTAGATCAAGTGGGTCCAGCCAGACGCTGGCCACATGGGACCACCACGTACCTCTGCTGTGACTGAACCCAACACTGAGCTGCCGGAGACCGGCCCGCTGCTCAGTGTGAAGCTCTGTGGTCCAGAAGGCTGCTTCTTAAATAAATCTAAAGGAACCGTCGCCACCGCCAACAGACCTAGAAAGATGGGAGACAGAAGTGCTGCTGCTGTTTCCACAGGGTCCCATGACACAGCAAGGTCACTGTGAACTGCTCCAGCAAGAACAAACTGCCATGGCCTGTTAACATGAGAACGCTTAAGTTTCAGAACATTATAAAAAGGGTCAGTGTCATGAGAGACAAAGGAAGCTTGTGAATGTTGCATGACCAGAGCCATGTGACAATCACTGGCAGTTCCTGACCCCGTGCTGGAGTGACAGATAGCTGCTGTGAGGGGCACTGGGTTCAGTGACAAACACAGGCGATTAAAGAGCTGAATCAGGCTCAGCGCCCGTAGTTTAGGTAGGGTACCGGCCACATGCACCAAGACTGGCAGGTTCGAACCCGGCCAGGGCCTGCAAAACAACAATGACAACTGCAACAAAAAAACAGCCAGGTGTTGTGGCGGGCGCCTGTAGTCCCAGCTACTTGGGAGGCTGAGGCAAGAGAATCGCTTAAGCCCAAGAGTTGGAGGTGGCTGTGAGCTGTGACACCAGGCACTCTACCAAGGGTGACATAGTGAGACTCTGTTTCAAAAAGAAAGAAAGAAAGAAAGAAAGAGCTGAATCAGTGCAAAGTCAGGAAGCGCAGAACTGTACTGTGGCCATGGGGAGAAGGTCACACTTATCTTAGGAGATACCTACTGCAGAATTTAGGTACACAGGGCCGAGATCCAGGTATCTCCCTCAAATTGTGTGTGTGCAAAGACAGGCTGAGGGTGAGGAAGGCGAGAGAGGGAGAGAAGAGAGTGGAGAGACTGAGCAGGAATAATAAATGAACTCAGGCAAACGTTAACATGTGTAAGTTTGAGGGACAGTTATATGGTCGCACTGTGCATCATTTCTGTAAGTTTAAAACTTCACAGGTCTCACCAGCCTGGACTGGAATGAAATTTGGGCAGGACAGCAGGAGCAGTGACCCAAAAATGGAATTTGAAGCTGGCTTCTCCCCAGGCAAACAGTGCCCCACCCTGACCCCTCTCCATCCCATGCTTGTCTCTGGACCGCTCAGTCATCTCAGGACTGCAGGGTCAAGGAAGCTGCCTCAGAATTCTTGCTAATAAGTAGGACAAAACTCGTGAGTTAGGAGAAATAACTACTTCTTGATTTCATGGCTGGATAAGCCAGGCAGGGGTCCCTGTCTTTCCCATTTTGATATGTTTATAGGGATTTTTAAAAATCCAACAAATACTGAAAAAATTTGTATACACACATACGTAAGTCCATGTCTGCTTTACTGCCTCCACCTTGAATTGTTGTTCTCTTGTATCTAAGTTGTATGTCCAATATAAGCCACTGTGGCTTACACCTTACAAGGAAAAGCCACTTGAAATTCACCCCGTTAGGAAGTGGGCCGGTGACGGAGAGGTTCTGCAGAGAGACGGAGTGATGGCTGCACCCCGCTGCGAGTATACTTAATGCCCCTTAGCCTGACAAGGGCTAAGATGGTAAATCTTATGTCTATTTTGTCATGCTTAAAAAATGTTTAAGGAGTACTGTTGAGACTAGGAGGGTTCAGAACTGTCTAAGCCAAGAAGTATTGAGTAAAAGATTGTGGATTAAAAAAAAAGCAAGCTGAACACGTCCAAAAACTATGTGACCTTATAAGTATCTGAAACTGCTTTTCCGGTGAACATTCCCTTGGAAAACCCGGAGCAGTTTGGGGAGGGGGTCAGACTCCTCTGCTGGGTCTCCGCCTCCCCCTGCCCCAGGCAAGGCCTCTGTCCCTCTGCCCAACACCCACCTTCTGAGGATGGCTCCACCTCTGAAATCTGCAAGTGTAACTCCTTGGACTTGGCATTCAACTCGCTGGGCAAAGGGGAAAAACGTGCAAATCCTTAAAACTATAATACTTTATTATTTTTTCAAAATATGCATTTTTTCTGATTCTAGAGAGAAATAAAGTCACAAATATTTAAGAAACTATAGAGACATACAAGCAAAAAAGGGGAAGATTATCTGTAGCCTCTTCAATCAGAAACAGTCACTGCTGGTATCTGGTGACAGCCTTCCACAGCTGTCAGCAGAACCTCCTGTGATGATGACAGCAGCGCTGTCCCATGCAGCAGCCACAGCACACGTGACGTGGCCAGTGCAAACTGAGGGACCAAATGTGACTTTGTTTAATTTTCATTAACTTTAAAGAGCTGCATGTGGCCAGTACCGAAAACACAGCTACATAACCATCTAAAGGCACACGCGGAGCCCAACACCTCTCCCTCCTCTGCAACCCACTTTCCTTGCCCAAGATGTCGGGGACATCTTTGCAGTCACTATGGAGCAACATCATGTTTAATGGCCTTGAGAGATTTCACGTGGGCAACTCCTTAATAAAGGGCTTGCAGCTTTCAATATTTCATTAAGTATAAACAAGCTGAGATAAACATTATCTTCCCACACTGTGATTATTTCCTTAGGAAAACTGTAATTGCCAGTCAAAAGGCACATGGATTTGAGGGTTTTTAATCTACATGCCTACTGATAACATCCACGGTGTCTATTTCAATTCACACCTCCCCTGCCATGCTCACGCTCCTGCTCTCTACCAACCTGCAAGGTGAAAAATGATCTCTTCCTCTTTCATTTAAGCTTGCACTACTTCCCTTATTTCTGAGATTAAGCATCCTTTTAGAAGTTTATGGCCGTTATTTCTAGTTTGGGAATTTTGCCCAGTTTCCTAAGGGAGTATTCATATTTTTGTCGATGTTCATGAACTCATCCTGGAAAAGTGCTACCTACCTCAAGGCTAAATATCACTGTGATCACCCTCAAAGGACTCCCCTTGGGAAGCAGTGCACTGATGCCAGTGCCTAGTCCGCCCTTCAAAGCAATTTTGGAACTCTTTTTCTGGAATGACCATCAGGGCTGTCATCATTTGAGGTCTGATAGTTAAGTTCATGATCTTGTCACCCTGCATTTACATTGGTAGCACTGTACAAACAACTTAGTAAGGTTTCATAACCTTGGTATATCAGCATCTCACAGCTGTGAAGAGTTAATGTGTAAAGGTGTCTTGCTAAGTGGTGTTCATTATTGCTGTTGTATGTTTTTGTATGCCGTCCAAGGACAGCCTTGAGGCCCATGTAATAAAAAGAACTCCAAAATTGCTCTGAAGGGTGGACTAGGTGCTGGCACCAGTGCATAGCTTCCCAAGGGGAGTACGCCAAAGGTGACTAACTGTAGTGATATTCAGCAAAGCAATATGTAGCACTTTTTCTAGGACGAGTTCTCGAACTTAATTATCAGATTTCATATATACACCAAACATTTTTTCCACTATTTTTTGTGACTATTTATATTTTAATCATCACATAGCAATTGATTTCAACATTACAGTAGTCAGCTACTTTGTTGAATTATTTCTATTAGTTTTCTAATATTATTTATTTCTATAGTATACTCATTATTATTTCTAATAGTTTTATTTGACTTTCTTTGGGCTTTGAATAGTCCGTGTATGCAATGTGACCTGTAAACTATTAGTTTTGCCTCTCCCTTTTCAGTATTTGCATATCATTGTTTTTTTAAATCTAATTATGCTAACCTAATACTTCTAGAACAAAATAATGAGCATCCTTCTCTTGACTTCAGTGGGACTGCTTCTGGTTTTTAACCTTTATACTGATGTTAAAATAATCTCATTAAAGAAGTTTCCATAAATTTTGTTCTAATTAAGGATTTAAAAATTAAGAATGGGTATTAAATGCCACTGAACATCTTTCAGGCATATACAGAGTACAAAGTTTATTCTTTCTTTGTTCTAGTGATATCATAAATTTCATTACTTGATCTCTTACATTAAGCCATCCTTAAATTCCCAGTATGAACTTAACTGGTTTTATTTCCTTTTATTCTATTTTTGAGATAGGGTCTCACTCTATTGCCTGGTCTAGAGTGTGGTGGCATCATCATAGCTCACTGCAACTTCAAACTCCCAGGTTCAAGTGATCCTCCTGTCTCAGCCTCCTAAGTAGCTGGGATTATAGGTGTATGTCACCATGCCTGGTTAATTTTTCTATTTTTTTTATAGAGATGGGGGTCTTGTTCTTGCTCAGGATGGTCTCAAATCAGCTGGTTTTATTTTTAATGTGTTGCTAGATTCTATTTGATAATATTTTATTTGTGATTCTTATATCATTATTTATAAGTGGCCTAAACTTTTCCCTTTTTCTAGTCTCTTTGTCAGCTTTTGGTATTAATCAGAAGTTTCCTTCTATTCTGCTCTGGGTGAGATGTGTTTTTAAGGCAAGTTGGGAAACCCAATGACAGTTCTCTCTTGTCACAACAGGGCAAGAGAAGAAACTGACACTAGAGAGCTGCCTTTAAAAAGAAATCCATGTTTGACTTAGGGCCACCTTTCAGAGGGTTTTTATTTATTTATTTGGTCATAAACAGTGCTACAAAATGATTTTGGGATTTGGCAGTCTTGAATAGATAGAGCTGTGGAAAACCAACCCTCTGACAACGGAGGCTGTACTCACAAGGTGAATTCTTCTTCCCAAGTCAGGTCACTAGTGTTTTTCGCCAGGGTGCTGGAAAACCTCTGGACCGGATCGTTCAGCTGAGCCGTGCACACTGTGTTAGTGCTGCCTACAATCAAATAAAGGGACATTGAGTTGGCTTTTATTTTTATTTTTAAATAGCATTAAGACACTGTTTGCATAGAAAAGAAAGGCCAAATTAACTGACCAATGTCTTGGCTTATCCACTTCTGAGAGTCCATTCTTTCTTTCATTCACCATTTACAAACTCTTAAAACACAGGATTTCACCGAGATTAAAAAATTTTTCCCCAGACTTGATGTCAACTCTCCTGGAGTGACCCCAAGTGCCCTACTTCCTCCATCAGTCCTGGCTGCAGGTGCAGCCTCCCAGGCAGGGGAACCCCTACCCCCACCCCTGGCAGTGCTATTACCCACAGAGACAAGGCTATCAGTTTGCCGAAGCCTAAACATAAATTTGGGATGACTCTTAAATTTGAGATATCTCACAGAGAACCCATTTCACTCTTTACAACAGAAAAGTGTCATTATACCTAACACAGATCAATCAAAGGTCTCCTGGGGTATTTGATCCAAATAAAAGGACCATTCACTAGAGAACCGCTATTTCTGCTCTGATGCGATACGTCCCCTTAGGCACAGAGTCCCCAGCACTTGCTCCCCCTTGCCATGCTGCAGCCCAGATGCACCCTCACACATTCTATAACTTTCACAGTCACCCACAAGGGGAGACTTGGACCCAGTGGAGGGCACATCCTGGCAGAGGCAGAAACAGGCTGGTCTCACAGCAGATGTGAGCTGGTGCGGGGACCCCAACCCAGGCCTCAGGGGTCTGGGAGCTGCTCTCGGCCTCTGGGCAGTACAGACTTAAAGGTCAACATTTGATCACTTTCACCAAAAACATCATCTATAACTAGCATAGAGATGGGTCTCAGTGGTTAGATGTGGCCTGTCTGTGCTTCTGGAACTGGAATTGGGAGAAACTCTTGCACACAAAACGAGTCACTTCTACCATTCTCAGACAATAGAAACAAACTCCTCACTGCTTTCAGCAAAGTTGAGTCACCATGTCAAGGTGTGTCCTGTCCCTGGTGAGTCCGTGTCTAGGGCCTCAACAACGGAGCAGAATCACCCCTAAGGAGTTGTCTGCCCTTGCTGCTCGCCTTGGCTCCAACAGCAGCCACTGTCTCCCAGCACCAGAGACAGAAGCCCCCCTCACCCTGGTGAGCAAAAGCCTCCAACACCCCGTCAGCCATCTACCCAGCCCCCTAATTCACAGTAAAGAAGGAACTACACATCGGTCAGAGAGCTTACCACATATGTGCTAGTTCAACAGTAGAAACAAGCAAAGGCAGAGAAAGACAGGAACATTCCAGACCAAAGAGAAAGGACGAAGCAACCACAAGCCCTGCTTCCCTTAGGCTCCACCTGTGCCAGAGGACCGGCTTTGAACGCCTGCATTACCGTTAGGTTTTTCCACACTCTTCTCAAACGAAGGCCAGGTTATGCTGCAGACCCCCAGGAGGGCTGCCACAGGGCACCTGAAGGCCCCCCTGATGCCCCAGGCAGCCCTGCCCTGCCCAGGTGCAGACAGGTCGTGTCCGTGCCACCACCCACCTGAAGCGCCAGGACCGTTCAGCAGCGAGGCACGGATGCTCTTCACTAGGAGCTTCAGCTCGTGAGCCCGGGGTGGTTTAGGCGGGCAGGGGTCCTGGGCAGGACAGGGAGCATGCTGCAGGTCCTGCAGAAACACGAACAGAAGGCAATGGCCACGGAGAGACCCCGGACCCAGGAGGGGCCACTGGGCTCCTGCTCTGGGGAGGAGTCCACATAAAACCCGTGCCTGGGGTCTGCTCTCAGACGGCTCCCCCTTCTGTGAGAAGGGAGGGAGCAGCGCCCCTCACCACCCCCGCTGCGGGAGCCTTCCCATCCTAACAAAGCAGTACCAGAAGCAGCCACAGGGCCACACCGCTGGTCCCCACAGCTCCTTGCGTGGGGAGAAAGGGGCTGGGCGTGCTGTGGGCACACACTCTGTGCCCAGGGGCAGTGCTCAGAGCAGGAGGACATCCGCACGAGGCTGCAGGTGCCCACTGTCCTCTAGAACCAAGCAGGATGTGGCAGGCCAGGGCCACCAGGCAAAGCACAAATGAGGGGACAGAGGCAGGCTCGGCTGGCACCAGCGACCATCTCAGCATGTCCTCCAACTGGCAGCAGAGCCCTGCACTAGAAAGTGTCCCCCTTGGAAGAAGCCCACCTTCAAACCAGTGTTTCCAAAACCAGGTTCCACCTGCCACCCACAGCTTCCACTGTGAGCGTGGGGGACCCGGAAGGGCTTCTCAGAGGTCAGCAGAGGCCCTCTGCAGGGAGAACCTTCCAGGCAGAGATGCGCAGTGTTGCTCTGACCTGAACACTTCTTGAGGGGCTGCTTACTAACATCTCAAGTGACATGGTGTCTTTAAGTCCCCCTCTAGAAACACTGCTTTGAACCAAGTGCTTCCCAAATGAGAGCTGAGAGTGCTGGGGGGCCA
Organism: Perodicticus potto; assembly: GCA_963574655.1. Taxonomy (NCBI): domain Eukaryota; kingdom Metazoa; phylum Chordata; class Mammalia; order Primates; family Lorisidae; genus Perodicticus; species Perodicticus potto. Next base: position 121,051 of record CAUYRH010007180.1, read on the forward strand.
AGAAGAAATTGTAGAAGTCCCTAAAATTCAGGCACAAAGCACTGTGGGCAGAGCAACCCACACATCAGGGAAGGAGATGAAATACTTTTCAGTTCTGTGTGTGTCACGGTTGTTTTTTTTTTTTGGTAGAGACAGAGTCTCACTTTATCACCCTTGGTGGAGTGCCATGGCATCGCACAGCTCACAGCAACCTCCAGCTCCTGGGCTTAGGCAATTCTCTTGCCTCAGCCTCCCGAGGAGCTGGGACTACAGGCGCCCGCCACAACACCGGGCTCTTTTTCTGTTTTTTGCAGTTCGGGTGAGGCCGGGTTTAAACCCGCCACCTTCGGTATAGGGGGCCGGCGCCCTACTCGATGAGCCACTGTTGCCGCTGTGTCACGGTGAATCTTCTGTGTCACCTTGATTGAGCCCTGGGTGCCCAGATGTCCGGTCAACCCTTATTCTGGATGTGTCTAAGAGGGTGTTTTTGGATGGGAGTTAGTCAACTGAAAAAGCAGATTTTCCTCCCTAATGGGGTGGGCCTCATCCAATCACAGCAAAGCCTCTGTAAGCTGACCACTCCAGGGACTGTAGCAGGCTGGTCCACACAGGGGTGGTCAACATAAGGAACTGGGCCTGCTGTCCTGACACCTACATGTGGTACAAGTCCGGTCTATGAGAATTAGGGCAACTTAAGCAGGGGTGGTCAGTGTAGGGAGTGGGTCAGCTGTGGAGGTTCTGCTGCAGTTGAAGACCCAAACAGAACAAAATTGCTGAGCCCCTGTGAATAATGGGGACTCCTCTTGTCTGACTGCTTTGAGGTGCAACACAAGTCTTTTCTTGCCCTCTGAAACACTGATTCTTCCTGGGTCTTGAGCCTGTTGGTCTTTGAACTGGAACATACACTACGGGCTCTTCTGGGTCTCAGACACTCAGATTTGAACTAGAATTAGACCAGAGGCTCCCAGGGTCTCCAGCTTGTCTACTCTAGGTCCTGAGACGTAATGGCCTTCATAATCACACTAAGTCTATTGTAATAAATTTATTTACACACACTCTTTCTTTCTCACAAACACACATATTTGTTCTGTTTCTCTGGAAGACCCTGATCAATATATTATACTACTACATATTACACATGCTATTTTGATAAATAAATCTTGATATATCAATTTTGATAAACTCTTATTATATGACATTTCTCAAATGTTGACATTAAAAATTTATTGCCATATTCAAAATAGTCACCTCTGATCTGAAATAAACCTCTGTAACAGAATTACCAAAAGGGACAGGCTGACACTCTGCTCTCCCCTCCTGGGAAGCACCGCCACCCCCCGTCTTTGGGGAGGCCTCCCCTCCCCCAGCCTCAAGCCCCTGGGACGTCCCCCAACCCCTCCCCGCTCTGCCTGGTGACCTGGCTGCTCACTCTGCTGCACTGTAAGCATCAGGAGGGTAAAGATAGTTTCTTACAGTCTTGTGACCCACAGTGCCCGAGCCTAGCACAAAACACAGCAATCAACTAACATCTGTCAAAGTCTCCAGACTCTGTACTGACAGCCAGTGACACCTGCCCTAGCAAGAGCCAGAGACCAACAGTCTGCACCATACAGATCATATTAAGTGACATTTTCAAACTGGCTTCACCCACAACTGCATAATAAATCATGCTTCATGAAAATCACTTCCCATGCATTTAAATTCAGGGACACTAAATTAAAGTAAGTGCTGTTTCACAAAATCAGACTATGAGAAATTAGCCTTAAGCAACGGGTTGTTGTTGTATGGCTTAGGCCTCACGAGGATGACCAGGACAAAAGCTCTGGATAAGAATCTAACCAGAGAGGTAGCACCCTCATTAGGCGGTACAGATGGGCCCCAAGATGAGGAGGGGGAGGCAGCGCGCAGAAGGTGGTCACACAGTAGAGACCAGCCTCCATCATCCTGCACCCCCAAAGGATGAAAACCTCCCATGCTGCTGCAAGTGGCTGGGGCAGCAGGTACAGCCAGGGTAGCAAGTGGGGGCAGGGGCAGCAGGCAAGGGTGGGGGGCAACAGGCGGGGATGGGGGAAACAGGTAGGGGTACGGAGCAGCAGGGTGGCCCAGCCCCAACTAAGCCATCTTAGCCCGCCTAGCATGCCTTCCTCTACTTGCTTCTGGGGCACTGCTGTCACTGCCAGTTTGATTTCCCAGGTCCCTGAGCCCTGAAAGGATGGGCTCCAAGGCTCTGAATAGTGAAGTCAAGTCTGGGTTCATGAAAAGCAGAGAACCCAGGCCTGACCAGGGTAGGACTATGCTGGTGGCCCTCAACCTCCTCCTTCCACCTCGTCCAGCTTTGAATCCCAGGCTCCAACCTAAGGCTTTATCCCAAACCCATGGTCATTATCTACCCGAATGCGCTCCTGCCCTCTCCGCTCTCCCGCAGAAGGCAGAGGGACACCAGATGTGCACACAGACCCTCCAAGTGAGGCAGCCGTAGTTTCTTAGGCTCAGAAGAACCCACACCCCTCAGCTGGGCTCACCTGAACCTCCTTCACGTTCACGGGCCTGGTGCTCAGGACCACTGACGGGGAGGCAGAGCCAACCAGACACTTTAAAATATCCTTCAGAGTGTCGGCTATTACATTCGTCTCAACCACCTGGCCCTGGAAGGAAAAGAAAGTCACGAAGTCAACTTCACCTGCCCACTCCCTGCTCCCAAATTCATCTCCTCCAGCACCAAAACCATGTAAAACAGGAAGGAAATTACCTTCAGAGCTTAGATGCATCCTTGTAAAACCTGCAGAGAGCAAAGAGGCCCTGCCCTCGGAAGTCAGCCTTTGGACCCAGCCTCGGCCTAAGTACGAGTGAAGTTCCCTCCCGTGCAGAAAGGACATGGTAGTCAGACGTGATGGGGTGCCAAGGGGAACCCTGGTTTCATTCGCCTAGGCTGCACATAAGCACTAAAAAATTCTCAGCCAATTAAACCTCATCCAGTGGGGGTCAGGGGGTTCAGGAGTTTTGACCCTTTGGCTGTAGAGCACTCAGAAAGGAAATGTGCCAATTAAAGTGTACAGAGATGCCAAAAAACCATTAGGCTATGCACCACTGCTGGTTTCTTACTAATCAAAATAATCCACCCAAGGCCAGGAGCAGTGACCCACACCTGTAAACCTAGCACTCTGGGAGGCTGAGGCAGGTGGATCACTTGAGCTCATGAGTTGGAGACCAGCCTAAGCAAGAGACCCTGTCTCTACTAAATATAGAAACTAGCCAGTCGTTGTGGCAGGCACCTGTAGTCCCAGCTACTCGGGAGGCTGAGACAAGAAGATGGCTCAAGTCCAAGAGTTTGAGGTTGCTGTGAGCTGATGATGCCCCAGCACTCTAGCCTAGGCGACAAGAGTGACACTCTGTCTCAACAACAACAGTAAGAAAGAAAAATTCACCCAAGGCCAGCGCAGTGGCTCATACCTGTGATCCTAGCACTCTGAGAGGCCAAGACAGGTGGTTTGCTTGAACCCACAAGTTTGAGACCAGCCTGAGCAAAAGTGAGACCCTGTCTCTATTAAAAATAGAAAAACTGAGGCAAGAGACTAGCTTGAGCCCAACTTGGAGGTTGCTGTGAGCTATGACACCATGGCATTCTACCCAGCTTGAGACTGTCTCAAAAATAAAAGAAAAAAGAAATTCACCCAAGTTGGTTTCAGTTTCAAATTTATCATAGTCCATATTCATATATACTTCCACGATTATTATTATGATTATCAGTTTAGGTAAAATTATAAAATATTGAGAGTGAAGCATATGATGCCTACAGACTCAAGCCAGGGAACATAAGAATAACATGTGTCCTCAAGTTTTTGTTTGTAAAATGAATAATGGCCTACAGGCATCACTTCCGCCAAACAAACATCTTGTTTGGACACAACGGTGGCAGTCAAAAGGTTATAGGTGAGTCCAAGTGCACCCCAGGTTGGGGGCCCTATTAAATCCATCAAAGCCCTCACCACCAGTGCCCTGTCAGGCCGAGAGGCACATCCCATGTCCCCTGAAGCCCTATCAGCCTGGGTGGGGAGGAAGCCACCCATGTCAGAGGTGTGCAGAGCCTTGGCCCAGACAGGTTGGCCTGTGTGCACGCCCTCACACACACCCATGGAGAAACTTATGCACTGACCTCCCCCTGGGCTTTGGGCTGGACCTTAACAGCCATGTCCGGCCCACTGATGAAGGACCACCTGATCCGGATGTCCTCTCTCCCTTCTTGCATGCTGAGCTCCAGCTATTAAAGAAAGACAAAAGGTTACTGAAGGGCAGGTGCGTGTGTTTACACACACCTGTGTGCACATGGACGTGTGTGTGCCTGTGTGTGTGCTCATTTATTCATTTGTTTTCATAGACAATTGCCTGGCATACTATGTGCTGTTTATCCATCCTCCCTCCTCTAGAACCTTCCTCAGCCTCAACCCACTGCTCAGAGAGGAATCCTGCATTGGTGGCCGTAGGCTAGATGTCATTAAAACTCTGCAGTCTCTTTAAAACAAATAGTTTAAACAAATTGTCCTTTGCTTATCTCTTTCTCAGAGTATGACCAAGGCATAAAGCAGAGAGGAGCTAGAAGGAGCCCAGGATGCTTTATCCCTAGCCCTGGACAGGGCCCTCCTGCCCCTGCACTCACGGAAGGCTGTGGACAGAGCGTGACAACATACTCACTATCTCTAGCCCGGGCACAGGGCTCTGGTCTCTAAGAATGGCTAACCCCCTCCCGCCCATGCAGGGGAGGCAGAGTGATGACCCCCAAAGATGTCCCCCTGATCCCTGGAACCTGTCACTATATGACCTAACATGCCTCAGCAGGTGTGATCTGGGTAAAGACCTTGAGCTGGGGAGGTGACCCTGGGCCCTTTCAGTGAACCTTGAGGAATCACATGAGTCTTTAAAAGTAGGAGAACAAAGCAAAAGAGTGCCAGGGATGTGATGTGAGACTTGTGTGACCCTGCATGGCTGCATCCTTGGGAGGGAATGAGGTGCCCCCGGGAGCAGAAAACGGCCCCCACCAGCGGTCAGCAGGAAGGGAGCTCAGTCCTACAAGCCCATGGAACTGCATTCCACCAGAACCCTGAGAGCAGGGGACAGACCCTCCCTGACAACACCCCATCTGAGCCCGCACTGCGCATCTGGCCTGAGTGACAACGGCACCTCAAACGTGCACTGTTGGAGCTCAGTGTATGATGATTTGTGTCAGCAGCCACACCAAACAATATAGCAGTTCTCAGCCATACTTTCTAAAGCCAAAAATCTTTCCATCTCATCTCCTCCCTTCCTCCTCCACCCACGCTCCTCAAATTTTGTTTGGGAAAGAAAGGACAGTTTTAGTCTAACGCCATACTTGGGACTTTACCTCATGCTAGAAGCAGGGTAAGAGAAAAACTACTATCTACTTCCTAGCCACCCCACCATGCATGCCTTGCCTGATAATTTCAGGCAGTTCTAGAAAAAGTGCACTTCAATTGCACGGCCACGGATGACTGAGTCATGTGAGCTGCTGGCACCTTTATGTGCCTTTGGTCAGGAACAGCAGCGGAGCAGCCACGCCTCCTGCCTTCAGTATCAATTATTTACCAGTCCTCAGCCGGGGCCTCTGCTCTGAGAGGTGATCCCCTGGCTGGTTTCAAACCGTGCTAGGAGACCAAAGGGACAACTGTGTCCCTCTCCATGAGCTGCTTAAAATGGTATTAACAATAAACACCATCTCAGAAACCATGTTCTTTCGGTTTGTGTCTGTGACCCTCACTGGGTTCATCAGTTCCAAAACGTGTGTCAGAGGTTGGGAAAGTAGGACCCACACTCTGAAGGGGGTTATTTCCCAATCACACTGTCCAAAGTAATGTGCGGGGGCAGGAGAGCATTAACACCTCAGTCCATGATGCCGGCTCTGAACCTCTTCAATTCCCTGAAAACGAGTATTACTGGGATGCGGGGAGGGCTGGAGGCAGATTTTTTTAAAAAGCCACTCAGGTGGCCAGTCTTGTTGGTCCTGGTTATTTAAAACTGTGCCTTTGTAAGAAAAGCATATGGAGTATCGTCTTTCTTTGTGGTTGGGAATTCTGTATGATGTGGGCTCATCACCCAAATTAGAAGCCAAGTTTAAGGATGGAAGATGGGGTAGAAATTGGCAGTGACCCTTAAAACAGGCCCAGAAATTTGCAGCTTTTATTTATTTATTTTTTATTTCAGGTTAATGTGAGGTTACAAACAACCAGGTCACAACATTTGAATTTCTTAGGTAGAGTCCCTCTTGTAGTTGTGTCCCACACCCAAAAGGTGTGCCATACACCCCTACATTGTGCCCATTCAATGGGAGCACCCCAAACATCCCCTTCTTCCCTCTCGTTCCCCCTCCCCCCAACTTGAATTGAAATGAGTTGTCTCCTCTGTGGGGGTGAATTAGACAGTCTACTGGCTTCATATTAGTACTGAGTATATTGGATACTTCCTTTTCCATTCTTGTGATACTTTACTAAGAAGAATGTGTTTCAACTCCATCCAGGTTAATATAAAAGATGTAAAGTCTCCATCTTTCTATGGCAGAATAGTATTCCATGATACACATATACCACGGTTTGTTAATCCATTCCTGGGTTGATGGGCATTTAGGTTGTTTCCCCTTCCTGGTCATTGTAAATTGAGCTGTGATAGATCGATCTAGTGCAAATGTCTTTATGATAGAATGATTTTTTTTTCTTTTGGGTAGATGCCTGGTAGTGAGATTGTGGGGTCAAATGGAAGGTCTAATTTGAGTTCTTTGGGGATTCTCCATACTTCTTTCCAAAGAAGCTGTATTAGTTTTCAGTGCTACCAACAGTGTAAAAGTGTTTACCCCTCTCCACATCCATGCCAGCATCAGCAACTTTGGGATTTCTTGATGTGGGCCATTCTAATTGGGGTTAGGTAATATCTCAGGGTGGTTTTGATCTGCGTTTCTCTGATGATTGGAGATGATGAACATTTTTTTAATATGTTTATTAGCCATTAGTGTCTTCCTCAGAGAAGGCTCTATCATGTCTCTTGCCCAGTGATATATGAGATTGTTGGCTCTTTTTTTGTTGATTAATTTGAATTCTCTGTAGATTCTAGTTATCAACCCTTTGTCAGATTTGTAACATGCAAATATCTTTTCCCATTCTGAAAGTTGTCTACTTGCTTTGATTGTTGTGTCCTCAGCTATGCAAAAGCTTTTCAGTTTAATTAAGTCCCATTTGTTTTAGTTGTTGTTGTAATTGCCATGGAAGTCTTCTTCATAAAATCTTTCCCAAGGCCAACATCCTCAAGATTCCCACATTTTCTTCTGGAATTTTTATTGTTTCATGCCTTAGATTTAAATCTTTAACCATCTTGAATCAATTTTTGTAAGTGGTGAAAGGTATGGGTCCAGTTTTAATCTTTTACAAGTAGTTATCCAGTTTTTCCAGCACCATTTATTGAATAGGGATTCTTTTCCCCAGTGTATGCTTTTGTATGGTTTATCAAAGATTAGATGTTTGCTTCATAGAATGTTTTGGGAAAGATTCCTTCCTCCTCAATGTTTTGGAATAATTTCTGCGGTACAAGCTCTTCTTTGAAGGTTTAGTAGAATTCTGATGTGAAGCCATTTGGTCCAGGGCTTTTTTATTGTTGGAAGATTTTTTTATTGTTTCTTCAATCTCAGTGCTTGATACTGCTCTGTTCAAGAGATCTACTTCTTCCTAGTTAAGTCTAGGAAGAGGGTGTGATTCCAGGTATTGATCCATTTCCTCCACATTGTCAAATTTCTGGGTGTAGAGTTTCTTCTAGTAGTCAGAGATAATCTCTTATATCTCATGATGTCTGTTATTATTTCCCCTTTTTCATTTTTGATTGAGGTTATTAGATATTTTACTTCTCTGTTTCTAGGCTAATCTGGCCAAAGGTATATCAATTTTATTTATTTTTTCTAAGAACCAACTTTTTGCTTCATTAATTTTCTGAATGATTCTTTTGTTTTCAATTTCATTTATTTTGATTATTTCTTTTATTCTGCCTGGTTTGGGATTAGACGGTTCTTCCATTCTCATTTCCTTAAGATGATTCATTAGTTTGTTGATGAACTCCTTTTCTGTTTTTCAGATGTAGGTATCTAATGTGATAAATTTCCCTCTTAGGACTGCTTTTGCAGTGTCCCATAGGTTTTGGTTCCTTGTAGCTTCATCACTATTATGTTCAAGGAATTTAATAATTTCCTTATTTATCTTTTCATTGACACAACTGTCATTCCGCATAAGGTTATTTAATTTTCATGCCTTGTGTGGGAATAAAAATTTTTGGTAGAGTTCCACCTTTATTGCCTTATGGTCTAAAAAAATACAAGGTATAATTTCAATTCTTTTAATTTTGTTGAGGATTGATTTGTATCCTAGGATATGATCTATTTTGGAATATGTTCTATGGGCTGTCAAGAAGAACATATATTCCTTAGCTTTGGGATGGTATATTCTGTATATGTCTATTAAGCCTAATTGTTCTAGGGTCATCTTTGAGTCCCTTGTATTTCTGTTTGGTTTCTGTTTAGAGGATCTGTCCAATTCTGCCAGAAGAGTGTTAAAGTTCCAAGCTATTATGATGTTTTTTGATATCATATTGCTTAGACCAATCAAGGTCTATTTCATAAATCTGGGAGCATTTAAGTTGGGTGCATATAGATTTAGAATTGAAATGTACTCTTATTGTATTGATTCCTTAAGTGGAATAAGGTGACCATCTGCAATTTTTAAGCGCCAGCTAACTGGGAGCTCCAGTGAACATTTTGCTTCATGTGAGAGACACATAGCTGTCTAATGGCCAGGCACCCAGAATGTCACTGAGACTGTCACAGTGACCATTGGTTTGTGCATCTCTCACCATAAAATTGTATATATTTTATATATGCCTGTTATCAAAAATAATGGAATAATGATAATTAATATTAAAGTTTTTTCTTAACTTATAAAAATAACAAGGGGTTCTTTTATTTATTTATTTATTTATTTTGGTTGCAGCTGTCATTGTTGTTTGGCGGCCAGGCTGGATTCGAACCCACCAGCTCAGGTGTACATGGCTGGCGCCTTAGCCGCTTGAGCCACAGGCACAGAGCCAACAAGGGGTTCTTTTAAAATTGACTTTCTCCATAACTAAAAGTAGGAAATCCCCAACTGTTTTCCCAAGTGGCAGACTTCTAAGTCTAGAGCCTGAGCTGGAACCAAAACCACTCTGGTCATCTGAGACGGCACTTACCTTGTTCTGCAAGTCAGCAACATTCTGACTCATTTAAATGCCTACAAAAGGCAACCTCTGACTACACCCCCCCATACCTACATATATGTGTGTGGTGTCAGATACACAAAAGTGTAATATGGAATCTTACATTTTTAACACTATTTTGTGAATGGTAATTACTGAAGACATAACTATTTGCAGCCCTATAACTCCCACCTTGCTTACCCTACAAGTTTCTGAGAACACTTTTCCTATGACCTGTAAAATCGGCCCAGCCTTACCCGCAGATGGACTGGGGACAGCCACACATCATACGGCTGGCGGCCCACACCCAGAGCCGAGGCAGGCCCCGCGCTGACGGAGAACTGGGCTGCCCGGCCCACAGCACGACAGACCACCACCTGCAGGACAGACAGGTGTGCATGAAACGTCTTTCAAGGAAAGGGGGATGCCTCGTATCACAGGCATCTTCATTTCACTGAATAAAATAATCTGGACTGTACACATTATCAAAGACAAGAAATCAGAATTTCAAACATGACAGATATTCAGATTCGCAACTTTTCTATTATGCAGTAGTTTCAGAACTAGAGACAACACTTCGAAGCTTTGTTTTCTGGTGGATTTCTCAGGAGCTAACCTTTGTCTTGCCCAAATCTAGCTATGCCCTGTCCACACATAACAGAGTTTCTTTTTCTCTAAATATTGCTTGGTTCCATTTCTCCACAACAGCTGATTTTTCATTTCCCCAGACAGAGCAAAAGATATTTGCCATCTTCTATTGCTAAAAATGAGTCTTCCTTTTTTTGAGACAGAGCCTCAAGCTGTCACCCTGGGTAGAGTGCCGTGGCATCATAGCTCACAGCAACCTCCAACTCCTGGGTTCAAGTGAGTGTCCTGCTTCAGCCTCCCAAGTAGCTGGAACTACAGGCATCTGCCACAATGCCCGGCTATTTTTTGGTTGCAGCCATCATTGTTGTTTGGCAGGCCCGGGCTGGATTCGAACCTGCCAGCTCAGGTGTATGTGGCTGGCGCCTTAACCACTTGAGCCACAGGCACTGAGCCTAAAAATGAGTCTTTAAAAGAACAGAAGTTATAGATGTCACAAATAAAAAAACTTTTTAAATTTACCCAGAATGCCAGAAGTTTCTTCTACCTAAATAATTATTAATATACCATGGTTTTTTAAAATCTGGGAGCAATTCAAATAATATCTAAAATACCAAAAAGTTAAAATGTTATACAAGCATACAAAAACCAGAATTATAAAACGAGCTTATTCAAGAATATATAAGACAAGTCATCATATCAGAAATAAACCAAACTATATTCCTGGCATAAGGCACAAAGCATTTTAGAGAGAGAATCTATATAACTCTCACAGCACAGTGAAATACGTGAAACGTCTAGTTTCTGCCGCAGCATCCTTCCCCAGGAGCAGGTCCTGGATGAGAGGGTAGCCACCCCTGGGCAGAAGAGCAAGCAGGTGCCGCGCCTGGCAGTGACAGGGCCAGGTGCACACAGGCTGGGAGGAGGTCAGCGGGAGGCTGGGTGGCCAGGCCAGTGGTCATTAGACAACCGGGCAGGAGGAGGGGGTCCGATAGGTGGCCAGTGTGTTCGGCCAAAGCTGAGTCCCAAAGAGGCTGAGGGTTAAGGCAATACTGACCTCTACATTCCCAAAAGAGCCACTGACCCCGTTCCAAGGAGTCACCTTGGGGAGGAAGAGAAAATTCTTTAATTCTCCGGTGGATTTATCAAAACCTAAAATATCAAGTTTATCAAAGTAATTTGTTTGTCCAGCTGTGCCAGTTACAGCCCAAAGTTCCAAGCTAGGACACTCCTCCTTTTCTTTATTCACTGGCTGCCCCCTAAACCACACCTCCCTCCGAGGGCTCTGTGCACTCCCCTCCCCTATGGAACAAAGACGGAACCTGGACACTGAGCCCGCGGTGGGGATCAGCTCCCAATGTCCGTGATCAGAGACCTCAAAGCCGGCGATCCAGGAAAAGAAAATCGCCTCCTCTCAATACTGGCGGGAGGCCACATAACCCTTATTCTCACCCATTCTGGTGACATCCCTTTCAGAAGATGGATTCTCACGGATTAGTTACATATTTCCACCGTCTCCAGAGTTCACAAAGGGCCGGAACAAAAAATGTTTGTATAAGAAATGTTGTCTATTCGTGTTAAAAATAAATGATCTATAAACAATCCTTTTAAGAGCAACATATTTTGATGCCAGATGAGTTACCAACACTGATGATATGACACCAGGAAAATTCTCTGTCCTTGTCTCAACAGCTGCTGCCTTTCACTGCTTACAGTAAAAAAATAAATAAATAAATAAAATAAAGACAATGACTTGGTTGTATACTTCTGTACTTCTGTTATTTCTCTGTAAACTTCTATACCAGGCTAATCAGAATTTTACTAAGAAAACAAATAGCTTAATTAAGGCCTTGACTGGAACAAGAAAGAATTTGGTCTCTGTTTTATCCAGTTCTATAGAAAGTTTTCCACCTGCCTACTCGGAACCCAAGCACCTGTTTAAAACCAATTCAATAAATAAGATAAAAATAAAATATAAGGACCTAAAAACTTCTAGAATGCAAAGTTCCAAAGCTCACAATTAACCATCCATACCACATCACAAAAGTAACCATAACCACGAAATGGGACTGTTCCAAGTCAGAAGTCCTTTCCCCAGAAATACCTGGGAGGTCTTACCCCAGGCCTTCCCACCCTCTAAATAAAAACCAGTTAGCAAGGCCAGGTGCAGTGGCTCACACCTGTCATCCTAGCACTCTGGGAAGCTGAGGCAGGAGGCTCTCTTGAGCTCAGGAATTTGAGAACAGCGTGGGCAAGAATGAGACTCATCTCTACTAAAAATAGAAAAATTAGCTGGGCATGGTAGCACCGGAGGTCCCAGCTACACAGGAGGCTGAAGCAAGAGGATTGCTAGCGTCCAGGGGTTTGAGGTTGCTGTGAGCTATGATGTCACAGCACTCTACCCAGGGTGACAGAGTGAGACTTGGGCTCAAATAAATAAGCAAATAAGACCAGTCAGCAGAAAAGTCCTTTTTGGCCTCCCCTCAGTGTTCAGATGGAAAAGTTCATTAACAAAATAACCTGAACACCTTCCAACCTTTCAATACAGCCAAACAAAACACTACCACTGGCCTATGGGGTCAACTGGACCATTGTCACCATTGGGGCCAAACCCTTTCCAGCCTCTGCCTCTGCTGTCCTGGGAATAATAATGCCCCATTTGTCAAATGGACAAGAACAAATGGGAGGGAGGTTTTAAGAACAGGTAATCTTCTTTTAGCGTATTAAGGTGTTATCCACGATGGGGGTTAAATTCTCTTAACCAATGCACGGTGGCAAGGCCTTGACCATGGTGGGGGAGGGGCGTCTGCCACTCTCAGGCCAGCAGGAGGCAGGGTACCTGGTGCAAATTAAGTCTGAGTCCCAAGTGGCCAGAATGCCAAGGGCTAATGTGTCACGTAAGCACTGAGTGGGCAGAGGCCCCGAGCTTGACCCACACACAGCAGTGCTCAGGAGGCAGGGTACCTGGTGCAAGTTAAGTCTGAGTCCCAAGTGGCCAGAATGCCAAGGGCTAATGTGTCACATAAGCACTGAGTGGACAGAGGCCCTGAGCTTGACCCACACACAGCAGTGCTCATGAGAACCCCTCCTGAAGTTTCCAAGTTGTTGGAGAATCCCAATTATCTGGAACTGGTTAAATTCAGCTTTTTTTTTGAGACAGAGTCTCACTGCTACCCTTGGTAAAACGTCACGGCTCACAGCAACCTCAAACTCTTGGGCTTAAGCAATGTTTTTGCCTCCGCCTCCAAGTAGCTGGGACTACAGGCGCCCACCACGATGCCTGGCTATTTTTAGAGACAAGGTCTCGCTCTGGCTTAGGCTGGTCTCAAACTCAGGAGCTCACTCAACCTACCTACCTCGGCCTCCCAGAGTGCAAGGATTGCAGGCGTGAGCCACTGCACCTGGCCCTAAATTCAGCTTTTAAGTTCTTACTGCTTGGGCTTTAAGTGTCTCCCTCTGAAACAGCCAGCCATCAGCACAGGACTTTTTAAAGTTAAACAGAAGCAGCCTCTAACAGCATCTGTGGGTGTGAGGGGCTTCCCCAAGGACGGGAGTAAGCTCCCAGCCCCCAACGCAGGACCCCACAAGGCCAAGATCTGCTCCCCCAGGCAGCAGCTCCCTTAAACAACCAGCCATGGGCCCACCTGCTTTAGTCTTCAGATCTTTTTCTTCCAAAGTAAGCAAAGAATTTCTCAGTTACATAAACCATTTCAAAACCCAGCAACAGAAGGCTGAACCTCGTATTCCAAACAAACACCCTTCCTCTCTACATAGGTGAGAGGGTGTTTTGGGGCAGGTGGGCTGCACAGGGCAGGGGTCTCAAAGACGGCGAGCCCACGGAGCAGAAGACAGGCTCTGTCTGTCCGGCCGTCCCTGGGCAGTAACAGGAGTGGCATGGGAAGGGGAGGTGAAACAGAAGGTCAACGGCCTTCATCACAGCCTGTGCCGCAGAGCAAGGCCAGAAGGCCTTCCTTCACCTCTTCTGTGCTCTTTCCAGCTTCCAGACCGTAACCTCTCAAAGTCAGACATCTACGCAAATAGCTCTTATCTGGAAACTATATTCCTTTGTTTAGAGGGGCCAAAAATTCCTGGCTGAGGGACTCAGGGGGAGCAGGAAAGCCCTTGCATCTTTGGGTCTCACTGGGCTCTTTTGCTTTCTTTTCAATTAAGCTTCTGCAGGGCTGCCTCAGCCCCTCTTAGAACACTCCAGAGAACTGGAAATAATTACTTTTGTCTCCAAAGAAACTAGCAATGCAGCTGACAAAATGCATCTAAAAGGTGATACCATTGAATATTTTTTACCTTAGTCACACTATGATAGTCTGGGGAAAGAACTCCCAAATAAAATGAAAGGAAAGACCTTCCGCTCATCATCCAGAGTTCCCGGTCTGTGTTTCCCAGCTCTGCAGTCTGTTCTCACCTCGGTAAACATTCTTTAAGACAGTATGAACTGGAGACAAAACATTATTTCTACCTTGGAATAGAGATTCAACTTAAAAAGTAAAGTCCATTAGAGCTAAATATTATCTGAACATTTACCATAGTTAATTCTGTTTGTCCACTAACTTGAAATGTGTGGCTGAAAGTGTATTGTCACAGGGACGGATGACAAGTGCCAGAAACAAGATAGTGGCTGGCCCAGGGAATGCTGGGTAGATGCTCTTATCTCACCCTGTCCTGGGGGTGCACCTTGGACCCAGCTCCCGGCTCTCACCCCTGACCTGGGCTCCCTGCTCTGGCCCCGGACCCCGGCTCCTACTCTCCATTCCAACCCAGCCCCAGCAACACTCTCCACCTGTTTCTTTAAATACATTCCAATGAACAAGAAGGCTTTCAGTAACATTGCGCTACAAGGAAGCACTGTTCATAGGCAACATGGCTTGATGTGGGTGCCCTATAGCTTAAAAATCTATGAATGTGCTGCTCTTTCTTCAATTCTACATAAAAGGCTGGGCAAGGTAGCTCGCACCTGTAATCCCAGCACTCTAGGAGGCTGAGGCAGGAGGATCCCTTGAGCTCAGGAGATCGAGACCAGACTGAGCAGGACTGAAACCTCCATCTCTACTAAAAATAGAAAAACTATCCAGGCATTACAGCAGGCACCTGTAGTCCCAGCTACTCAGGAGGCTGATGCAGGAGGATCACTTGAACCCAGGAGTTTGAGGTTGCTGTGAGCGAGGCTGATGTCATGGCACTCTAGCCTGGGAGATAGAGTAAGACTGTCAAAGAAAGGGAAGGGAAGGGAAGAGAAGGAAAAAGAGAAGGGAAGAGAAGGGAAAAGTGGAAGGGAAGGAAAGGAAAAGACCTGTACAAGCATTTTCTGCAGCATGAAGAGGCCGTCAATCTTCTCCAAGCTGGCAGGTAATGCTCCCCATCTGAGGCTATGAGACTTGGCCAGGACCTAAACACTCTGGGCTCTGTACTCCAACCAATCAAACAAACCTTAGTGCACCCACAGGTCTTCTCACCCTATCTCTTCTGGGCCAGGGTCAGGCTACTGTCCCCCAGACAAACAGGTGCAAACAGGTGGCCTTGTGGGAGGCACTTCTCCCGTGTGGGGTCAGTATCCACACTGGGGTTCAGAGGGTGGGGCGTCCAATGAGGAATCTCTACCACTAGCCCTTGGAAATGTCCCAGTTCCAAACAGTTTCACAACCCACTAGCATTTTAGCATAAATACCAGGTTAATGGGGTACCTGGAATTTCAAGTCATACAAAGCAAGCCAGGAAAAAAACAAAAAGGCCAACCAAGCAAGCAGAGAGACAAACCTAAACAATCTGAAGTTATGTCGCCCTCGCACAGCAGGCACCCCGCTGGGGTGTGGGGAAAGCAGAGGACATGCCAGAAGCTTGCAGGATGCACTTTGCTGTACAGGTGCGCCACTCACGCCCAGCGGCAGCTGGGGGTTTCCCACAGGCTGCCTGCGTCCTGAGTGCTGCCATGGTTTGCACAAGGAAAGGCTGGCTCATGCCTTGCAGTTCCCCTTTCCCTATCTTCGTGTCTTTTATGGTGGGGCAGTGGTGGGAATAGGAGCACAAATGGAATAATAATAATTATTATTATGCACAGAGGTCGAAGTTCATTTCTGGAGGCCAACTGATGTTCAGCTTCAGCCTCTGCCATTGGGTGGCTTCATACCTTGGCCTAGTGGCCACTTCTCTGCCTCAGTTTCCTCCTCTGTACAATGGGATGATACTTCTTCTGACAGAGGAGTGTTATGAGCATTCATGAAGAGGAGCATGAGTCCTTCACCAGGGGCCTGGCCACAGCTGGTGCTGTCAGGAGCATCGTGGCAGGTGTGGGCAGGGCAGGGTACTGCTCCAGCATGGCCTCCTGTTCTTCCCTCAACCCTGCCTGGGTGGGGTTCACACAGATAGACCCAGAGCCGTGGCTCCGAGACAGGAGAAGGAAGCTCCCCCAAAGCCCAGACCACAGCACTGTCTCTAAACCCGTAGGTTTCCACAAGGTGCTTGTCAACCTCACACGGCAGGCAAGGTGGGCGTGAAGTTTCTGAACCAGCACGTGGTGGGGAAGGACCAGCACTATGAAAATAAAGGCTTTCTTTTTCTGAGTCAAACATTCTAGAACAAGCCTCTCCCAGGACATGAGGCAAGAGAATGCAGGAAGCGTCTTGCTCTTGCATAAGAGCACAATTAAAGTCTAGGGAGAAATAGACGTGTTCAGTGTGTGCTGAGACTAGATGAGGTAACACAGAGAGCCCCTGGAGAAGTTCAAAGCCCAAGCCCTGGTGCCAAGCGCACTGCTGGGACACCTCTCCGTACAAGCCCTTGCTGGAGCCAGCTGCCTGGCCAAGAGCTGCGGGGAGGGCAGGCGTCCCTCCAGGTCTAAACAGACGCCCCAGAGGCAGGAACCAGGAGCATTCCCTTAGGAAAATGCCGCAGCCCTGCAGGTGTAAGCACCTGCGTGTCTAGTCCCTCCCAGGATCCTGGCACACAGCTCCTAAAAGCCTTCGCATATCCCAAGGGTCAAGAGTCTTTTGTATGCTAATGAGATGGCTGGTGGCTCGGGCTCTGGAGGGTTTCAGAGTTTCAGAGTTTCAGGGGCTGGTCACCAGAAGGGCCAAGGCAGGATTAGAGGGCTGGGACTTTTAGCCTCTTCTCCCTTCCCTGGAGTGGGAGGGGTGAGGGGCTGGAAACTGAGCTGATCAGAGAGATATCTAGTGGTGTGATCAATCACGCCTACGGCAGGAAGCCTGAGAGCTTACCGAGGGCTGGAACTCATCAAAGTGCCGGGAGGTCCTCACCCAGGTCCGGCACGAAGCTCCCTGCCCTGCCCGCTCCCCATTTCTACTCACCCTTCCATCTGGCCATTCCCAAGTTGCAGCCCTTACAATATACCAGTAACAGTGAGAGCCGTTCCCCTGAATTCTGTGCTGGGAGCCATTCTAGTATGTTACTGAACCTGGGGCGGGGTGTCAGAGAATCCCGATTTACTGAAACCGACCCGGAACTCATGACGGGCGTCTGAAGTGTGCTAACTCCAGGTAGTGTGAGAATTGAACTGAATTGAAAGACACCCAGTTGTGTCAGAGTGTTGGAGGACTGGTGGCTGGTGTGGGAAAAAAGACACACACATTTGGTGTCCAAGGTGTTATGACTCCCGGCTCCGCCCAGGCTGGGCAGGGTGTGGCCCAGCATTGGTCTTGCATGACACACTGCAGAAAGCTCTGTGAGCCCCACTGTGCAGCCAGCACATGAGGGGTTTTGTGATGAACCCAGTATCTGCAAAAGTGACTGCTCAGATGCACAGGGGTCTTTGTGGGTTGCAGGAGAGTCTGAGGATGAGGCTTCTGGTGACACTCAGTGCTACCCTATGAGGGGCCCACAGCGAGACACCAGACCCATCACCAGTCAGGGCAGGATCGCAGGCGGGAGACAGACGATTCGGGCCAACCGGTCTCCACTCTTGTCTGCTGATCAAAGATATCATTATGTAATAGAACAGCCTGGTGCACGCGGGCTTGTCCCTGCCTTGGCTCAATTGCCAACCACATGTCTCTTGTCAAGCCTGAGTTGGAAAGATGAAAAGATCCAACCTGACACCCCAGAGAGAGCTGAGAAAGGGGGGACAATGCCCTTGAATCATAAGTTTGCATTTCTTTTATTCCTTTTATTTGTGATCCTCCAATTCTCTTGCGGTTTTTTTCCTTCAAGAATTATGCGCAGTTGGGAGAGCATATGATGGTGCTGACACAGAATTCATTACCCATTCGGAGCCCATGGGGGTGTGTGGTTTGGATACCAAAAAAGAGGGACTCTGTGGTAAACTTAGTGCCCCACATGGCAGTTCCAGAACACTGACTCCCAGAACAATACTAAAAAGAGGGCTTGGTGTCTCTTCTTCATTTAACGCATGAATGTTAACTAACATCCCACCCTGGACACGCTGCAAGAGAAACTCTGACTCGGCTGGCTAGATTCCCTCCTAAAACAGTGCCCTAAAAATGTGCCATGGTTGGCCAAGACGCTTGTCCAAGACCAGAGAAAGCCACGCACGTGATCCCAGCATGCAAGGGTGTCCAGCTCCCAAGTCACCCCTCCTGGGGGCCCAGGCCGATTGCAACAAGGTGTCCCCACCTTGTGGGGGTGCACTGCAGTGCTCTGCAGACCACCAGTCCTGCTCCTCTCACGCTCACAGCTGAACCAAAAGGAGGCCACTTGCTTTGGGTGTAGCAGGGCTGTCCACCTGGCTGGTGCGCCCAGTCCACTGAGGAGGACAGCACAGCCCAGCCACAACAAGGCAATGACAAGTGTCACTTCCTCACTTGACAAGGAAAACATAGACACCAAGCACTGTGCAGGAAGCTGACGTACAAGAAGGCGGCTGTGTGTGCCCCTTTCCATCTGTCCCAGGAGGGAAAACACCTCAGGAATCTGCTAACAGCGGTGCTGTCCTGATGGGTCAGGAGACAAACCAAAGTTTAGATACTTAGCTCCATGTTTTGAGCTTTTTAAAGAGTGTGCATCATCACTGTAACTACAGCATGACAAGCACAGTTTAACCGCCTGCTTTTTGTTTGTCTTTTAGAGACAGAGTCTCACTTTGTCACCCTGGGTAGAGTGCCGTGGCCTCACTGCTCATAGCAACCTCCAGCTCTTGGGCTTAGGTAATTTTCCTGCCTCAGCCTCTCGAGTAGCTGGGACTACAGGTGCCTGCCACAACACCCAGCTATTTTCTTGTTGCAGTTTGGCCGGGGCCGAGTTTGAACCCGCCACCCTCAGTATATGCGGCCAGCACCCTACTCATTGAGCCATAGGCGCTGCCCTGCTTTTTTTTTTTTTTTGAGACAGTCTCACTATGTCTCCCTTGGTAGAGTGCCGTGGCATCACAGCTCACAGCAACCTCCAGCTCTTGGGCTTAAGTGATTCTCTTGCCTCAGCCTCCCCAAGTATCTGGGACTACAGGTGCCCGCCACCACACCCGGCTATTTTTGTTGTTGTTGTCATTGTTGTTTAGCAGGCTCGGGCCAGGTTTGAACCCACCAGCCCCAGTGCACGTGGCTGACGCCCTAACCACTGAGCTATGGGCCCCGAACCTAACCAACCATTTTCTAAGGCTGCTTTCCAGACAGTGAGTGCCAAGACCCCTAAAAATGCTTGTGCTCTTCCCTACACGTCTACAGCGGGGAACATACACGTGAGCACCAACTACATGACAGCAGAGGTAGGATCGAGACAGCACATCTCGAGCGCAGATGTGCGAGGCCAAGGCCAGAGTATCCAGCAAAGGGCGCTGCCTAGCCAGGACGGCTCGCCGACGCTCCACTTGACTCTCATCACATGACGCATGTTCATTGACAGCATTTTTTTTTTAGAAACAGAGTGTCACTCTTTGTCACCCAAGCTAGAGTGCTGTGGCATTGGCCTAGCTCACAGCAACCTCCAACTCCTGGGCTCACGCGATCCTCTTGCCTCGGCCTCCCGAGTAGCAGGGACTACAAGCACCTACCACGACTCCGGGCTAATTTTTCTATTTTTAGTACAGACAGGGTCTCGCTCTTGCTCAGGCTGGTCTGGAACTCCTGAGCTCAGCAATCCTCCTGGCTGAGCCTTCCAGAGTGCGAGGATTACAGGTGTGAGCCACTGGCCCCAGCCATTAATAGAAATTTTTGAAGAATTTTGATAACATGGGTAAAATAAAATGAATGCAGTCTAATTTAAATTGTAGGAAAAAAATAAATAAACGCATAAGAAAAAGACTAGAAATACACACCAACATATGAACAGAGCTCATCACCAATTCAAGTGATTACCACTGTTTTTCTTAGAACATACTCCTCTGTGTTTTTAAATTTTCAACAATTCCCTTGTGCTGACTTTACGATAGTAGGAGAATCTCCGTCTGAGGCAGAATGGACCACTGCAGCCTGGGAGTGTCTGCAAACGGCACCCTTCTGCCGGTGCTTGGTGAAGCCTGCCCTCCGCAGCTAGGAAGTCACTGACACCTTAACTGGGGCTGGGAAAACTGGATGTCTCTGGGCAGAAGCATGAAGTTAGGTCCTTAGCTCACAATACATATACAAATAAACTGAAAATGGATTAAAGACATAAATGGAAGACCTGAAACTGCAAAACTACTAGGAGAAAACATAGTGGGAAGCTCCAGGACCTTGGTCTGTGCTAAATAATTGTTAGATATGACCCCAAAAGCACAGGCCACAAAAACAAAACCATTTAAAGCTTCGCACAGCTGAGGAATCAACCCAAGAGGGAGCAGACAAACTGCGGAATGGGAGCAAATGTCTGCAGACCTGCCGTCTGATCAGGGGTTAGTGTTTAGAATATATAAGGAGTTAAAACCCCTCAGTGGCAAGAAAACAAACAGCCTGCTTTTAAAATGGGCAAAGGATCTGAATAGACATTTCCCAAAAGACAGAGAGTGGCCAAGAGATCTATGGAAAACGCCCACATCACTAACAACAAGGGAAATGCAAATTAAAGCCACAACGTGACATCATTTCGCACCTATTAGAATGGCTGTCACCAAAAAGATGAAAGATGAACAAATATCGGTAAGGTGGTGGAGAAAAGGGGACCCTTGTACACTATTTGTGGGAATATAAGTTAGTACAGCCATTATGGAAAAGTATCGAGGTGCTTTAAAAAATTAAAAATAGAACCACCACATGAGCCAGCAACCCTGCTACCAGGTACACAGCTGACCCCTGAACACCATAGGTTTGAACCGCTCAGGTCCACATACAGGCAGATTTTCTTCGGCTTCTCCCACCCCCAAACTGGAAGACTAAGGTCTTCCCGTGGAGCAGGCTGAGGAAGAAGACAGGATGGTGACCTTTCTGGGGATCCACTTCACTTAAGGAACAGTAAATATATTTTTTCTTTCTTAAGATTTTCTTAACAACATTTTCTTTTCTGTAGCTTACTTTATTGTAAGAACACAGCATATAATATGTATAACATACAAAATATGTGTTAATCAACTGTTTTTGTTATCGGTAAGACTTTTGGTTAATGGCAGGCTGTTAGTAATTAAGTTTTGGAGGAGTCAACAGTTACATTCAGATGTTTGACTGTGCAGGGAGTCGGGTACCCTGACTCCCACATTGTTCAAGGATTAACTGCATATTGAAAGGGAATAAAATCATCACACGAAGGAAACAGCCCCACTCCACGTTCACCCGCTGTGGCACCATTTACAAAAGCCGAGCTACGGAATCAGCCTAAGTGTCCATCAATGAACGAATGGATGAAGCAATACTTTCTTGGCATTATTATTACTAATATTGGTTAATATTTCGATGCAGTAATCGTCTGTTTTCTTTTCTGAGTGGATTTATCTTCCTCCATTCTTTACGTGGTTTTTGTTTCTAGTCCTTGTCTTAAACATTGTTATTGTTATTAAACTTTAAGCCTTTTAAATTCTGTGAAGGCAAAATGTGGAAATCTAATTAACACATGTATATGTAAAAATAAATAAACAAATAATTATATTTCTGAATAAAAAAAAATGAATGAATGGACGAAGAAAATGTGGTGCACGTGCCACAGCCCCCCAAAAGGAAAGAAACCCTGTCACTGCAACAACATGGGTGAACCCAAAGGGCATTATGTTATTGAAATAAGCCAGACACACAAAGACAATTTCCACGTGATCTGATTTATATGTGGAATTTGAAAAAGCAGAATGGGGGTTCCCAAGGGCTGGGGGTGGGACAATGGGGAGATGCTGGTCCAAGGGTACAAAGTCTCAGACAGGAGGAGGTAAGTTCAAGGGACCTGTTGTACAACATGGTGATTAAAGTTAACGATAGACTGTTTACTTGAAAATTAGAGATAGTAGATTTTAAATGTTCTAGCCACACAAAAACAATAAGCATACAAGGCAATGTGTATGTTAGCTTGACTCACCCATTCCGCAGTTCACGCATGTATCAAAGTGTTGTGTCATATACTATAAATTTATATAATTTTTTATCTGTCAGTTTAAAAAAATAAATGTTACAAATAAAACTGTTAATAATCGACAAGGATTAGAGAATCCCATCTCAGGTAAAGGAAGGAAAATGACTTTTTTTTTTTTTTTGGAAAATGATTTTTTAATAAAGCTTTTGTTATACGAAAAAACAAAACATTTAAAAAGTTTTTATATACTTCCTTATTTTTATATTTGTGGTGAAAGATACGTAATATCAAATTTATCATGTGAGTGCACAGTTAAGAACACTCACCTTGGTGCACAACCATCACCACTATCCCTCCACAAAACTCACAGAACTCAATTACATAACTCCCTGTCCTCCAGCCCTAGGCAAGCACCATTCTGATTTCTGTCTCTGTGAATCTGACTACTGCAGGGACTTTATATAAGTGGATTCATAGAACATTCATCTTTTTATGACTAATCTCTTTCAGTTCCTGTGACCGGCTTATTTCCTTTAGCAAAATGTGCTGTGTTGTGGCACATGCTAGAATTTCCTCCCTTTTTAAGGCTAAATAATGTTCCACTGTTTGTGGGCTGCATTTTATTTACAATGGGCCCTCCTACCTTTAGCTATTGTGAATGATGCTGCCATAAACGTGGGTGTCGAAGTACTATGTTGTTTTCAACTTTTAACTTACATGTACCACTTAGATTATTTCCATTTCTGTTATTATATTAAATTATATTAAAAGGAAAGGAATACAGTTTAATCATCTACTTTCTACATCTGCTTTTTGGACAATATAAAGACCTTTGAGAATGGATTGCTGCTATTTCTGCTTCTCTGCTTCCCCCTCCACCTGTCCGGGCCAGCCCTCAGTTCGTTCCTGTCTTACTGGGGAAAGTGCCAGAAAACACCAGAGAGGAACCACCCAAATACAGAAAGATTCAGTCCCCATCTGTAACTAACAGAGAGGGTGCTCACTGCCAGGGAGGGACATCCCAGGCAGGGGCCCCAGGTGGGCTGGGCCTCCAGCTTCTGCACCTCAGCTGCCCCATCTGTAAAATGGGCACTGGATGATTTGCGGCCAGGCCCCAGCAACAAGGGCTGTGTGAATCCCAGCATCCCATGTTGCTGGCACCGGCCTCCTCCTGCACCCCAGCCCGGCGACTTCCCCACACCCATCCACGGGAGTTACACAGCTGTGTGGCCCCAGCATCCATAAGGGCAAGGGAAAGAGCGCTGTCCCACACTGCTAGGGCAGAGGGAAGTGGGACGATGCCACTTTCGCAATGGATTTGATAGACTTGGGAATACTTGGTAAAACTAACATGTGCACGCAAGGATGGACATGGGATGGTCCCGTGCTTGTGCCCACAGCGTCAGGAGACAGTAAATGCACACACTTGCTGCAGCGTCAGGAGACAGTAAATGCACATGCTCGCTGCAGCGTCAGGAGACAGTAATTGCAGGTGCTCGCTGCAGGGTCAGGAGCGTCAGGAGACAGTAAACTTACACACTCACTGCAGCGTCAGGAGACAGTAAACGCACACGCTCACTGCAGCAGCACCTCTACTGGTGGGGCGTCCCTACTCCCAACTTCCAAATTCAAAACACTCCAAAATCTGAAACTTTCTGGGTGCTGACCTGATACCCAAAGGAGATAGTCACTGGAGGATTTGGGGTTGGGAATGTTTGGCTGGTAAAAAATAATATAAATAAATATTCCAAAACCAAAGATATCTGAATTCTGAAACATTCCTAATCCCAAACAACTTGGATAAGAGATAGTCAACTCATACTTGTGAAAAAGAGAAAACAACTTAGTTACCCAACAATGGAAGATGGATAAGGAAGCTCTGGCTCCTCTGGAATCCCAACTGTACTTGCAGCACATGAACTAGAGCTACAAAAATCAGCCTGGATGAGTCCAAAATCACCATGCTCTATATAGAGAAAGTCTGCTGCAAGATTGTGCATAAAAATGATTAAAAGTTGTAATGCACGAAGGATACTCCAGCTGTGACAGGGATACCCAGGAGGGGGTGGCACAGTGTAGCTCTGTCGCTGGTCTACAGAGCAGGTGTGTGAGCAGGCAGCCAGGGTGTCATATGTCTCCATTTGGAGCAGGTCTTTGGATTTTGTACTTATGCTAAATAAATTATTTTTATTAACAGGCAAAAAATTCAGACCTTAAGGATAAGAAGTTATATAATAACAATAATAGTAATACCAATAATACTATAATCAATACAAGCGTAAGTCTTCTATTTAAAAGAAACTTTCTTAGGACTTATTACAGAAACTTCTTTATGATTTATAGTATCCAGACAGTCTGATAAGTTCAACTTATGGACTATTAGCAATAGGAAAATAAATTCTATGTAACATCTAGATAGCTCAAATATATACAGCATGTTACACACACACATCAGCTTCATTGAGATACAATTTACACAGCATATAAGTCACCTGTTTAAATTGTACCCTTCAATGTTTTGTTTGTTTTTGAGACAGAGTCTTACTTTGTCACCCTGTGTAGAGTGCCATGTCATCATAGCTCACAGCCTCAAACTTCTGGGCTCCAGCCATCCTCTTGCCTCCGCTTCCTGAGCAGCTGGGACTACAGGAACCTGCCATATAACTGACTACTTGTTTTTTTTTTTTATTTTTAGTAGATACTGGGTCTCACTCTTGCTCAGGCTGGTCTCAAATTCCTGAGTTAAGAGATACTCCCAGAATCCTGGGATGACAGGCATGAGCCACTGCACCTTGCCACAATTCTGGGATTTTTAATCGATTCACAGAATTGCACAATGATCACCACCATCATTTTTGAGCATTTTCATCACCCCAACAAGAAACCTTACACCACTGGCAATCACTCTCCGTTTCTCCCCAAGGATTCTCCCCACCCAAGCCTTGGCAAAACTAATCTATTTTCTTTATTGATTTATCTATTTGGGACATTTCATACAAGTGAAATCACGCATTATGTGGTTTTTTTGTGTGTGGCTTCTTGTACTTAGCATAATGTTTTCAAGGTACATCTACTGTAAGGGGGACGTTACCTAACGAATGCAATCAAGGTCCATCCATGTTGTAGCTTGTGTCAGAATTTCCTTCCTTTTTAAGGCCAAATAATATCCCATTGCATGGGCAGACCACTTGTCAGTTGATGGGCCTGACTTTTTTCAGCCACTGGTATAAGGGTTCTGCATTTTCAGTAAAAAGTTCTAAAGCAAAACAAACTCTCCCAGCCCCAGCATTGAATTCACATCTTCCTTCAGGGAAAGGACCCAGCTCACCTTCTGCCCGGCTGACCTGACCACACTGGACACCTCCTGCACCGCCAGCTCCAGCGGCTGCTGCCTCGGGTCCATCTCAAAGGCAAGGAGCAGCGGGCCCTGCAAGAGAGAAGCAGTGTGAGGGCAGGCATGCACGGGCAGGACTGAGTTTTAAAAACTTACATATTTGTATAAAGCTCTGTAAATTTAAGAAAAGGTGGCAGGACACCTCTCAGTTAAATCTGTGCTCCTAAGTAGTAACAATGGCTAAATATCAGTAGATTTACACTCTAAGGAGCAGCTGGAACTGACTGCTCAGAGAGTGGGATCTGTTGATGGGAGAAGGAAAGAAACCTGGGAACAAACCCAGAGAGGGCAAAGGGCGTTTTGGACCCCCTGTGGACACTGCAAAGGAAGCCCACAGCCCTCACAGGGCTGCAGTCTGCGTCAGTGGGGGTAGGGCAGGCTCCCGACTGTGTGGGATAGGAGGGCCTCTCCTGCTCCCCGGAGGGAGGTCGCTGTGGCCTGTTACTTAATGCTCCTCTCCCACTGCCCCTGCAGAGGAGGCTGGGAACTCCCAGGCGGGCCTCTGCCTGGGGTCCGAGACAGCAGACCAGACTCCTTGGTGGCTGGAAACAAGCCCACCTGGTGGCTATCCCCCCTGGACGGGCTCCTCGGCTTCCTGGTTCATCTGTGACCCAGCTCTGTGCTGTCCCCAGCATCCTACCGGGAAACCCAGTCAGCACACATCTCCTTTGGTTCGTGTGTATGCTGATAATATGACCCTGGATGGAAACTCTTTTTATTTTTTATTTATTTATTTATTTATTTATTTATTTATTTATTGACAGAGTCTCTCTCTGCTGCCCAGGCTATAGTGCTGTGGAGTCATCATAGCACAAAGCAACTCCCAACTCCTGGGCTCTTGTGATCCTCCTGCCTCAGCCCCCTGAGTAGCCGATACTAGACGTACCCACCACTACACCCTGATACTTTTCCTATTTTTAGTACAGATGGGGCTTGACTTTACTCAGGCTGGTCTCAAACTCCTGAGCTCAAGTGATCCTCTTTCCTTGGCCTCCCAGAGTGCTGTGCTCACAGGCATGAGCCACTGCACCCAGCCTAAAACTCTTCTTGAATTCTTCTTCTAACATACTGTAAAATGCACAGCTGACTGGGCGGCTGAAGATATGCAGCCCCAACATTCCCATCCTATCTCATGTGGTGCAGAGACACTCCACAGCAGTGAGCCAGTCCCAGACAGCAGCCGGGTGCTGCCGGGAGAGTAGAAGCCGCACGGACAAGCTTGGTGCAAAGGAGCCAGCAGCAAAGGGATCCTGGGGCTATGTCCTGAGAATCCCCAGTGACCAGGAGTAAACCTAAGAGGCGCCAAACATTTTAATTTATGTGCTTCTAACCTCACCCTGTTCTAGCAACATCTACCTCACCCCCAAAAAATCAACAGAAGAGAATTAAATCCTCTGCTCAAGGATGAAGTCACATTTCAGGGCTGCTCTGCCAACACTCGGGGCAGGAGCTGGTTTTGATGGGACCTTTGGGCCCAGGGGTACACAGTGAGCTTGGTGATGACATTGTTCTGTGACCAGGCCTGCCTGCCTGCGAGGACAGAACCCAGCAATCACCAGTGCCAGGCAGGGAACTGTCCACAGGCCATGCCCAGCTGTGGCGTGGAGGCGCCGTGAAACAATGTACCTTCTGTAGGAGCCGAAAGATACAATGTCGCCTCGGACAAGCCACAGCCTCTTCCCTGGGCAGCGGATGCTGCATTTGCCCTCTGCCCTATGGTGCCTTCTGGACTAACATCTTGAAAAGATTTTGCTGGGAAATTTAATGTCAAGGGGCAGTCTCACAAAGAAAATGAATTAAGTTAAAACGGGGACAGAGCGATCGCCTTTCCGTTTCCAATCAGCCTAGTCCTTGGGTTTCAGCAGCAGAGCGTGGCTGTGGCCCACAAGCATCTCCGTCACCCTGTCCACGCCAAGACTCCAACCCACTTAGACTCTGGTAAGACTGAGGAAAGGAAACAGAGACATGTGAGAATTGCCAGGAAAGCACTGAAAAAAGAAAAACTGCAAGGAAATTAGCTCCACCAGACGTTAAAACACACCAACGCCTCCATAGTCAAAGCCGTGGTTCTGGAGCATTTATGACAAATGACAGACCCACCCACCTGAGGGGCTGGGGAAACACAGACGTGGCTGAGACACTTTGAAAAGCTCCACCACAGCTGCACGTGAGGCTGTAATCTAGTAAAGGTGTTCTCACAGGGGTGTGGGTTAACAATTCAAAAACTAGTGTGTGTGTACTAGAAATGAACAATAAGTAAATACGCATTCTGGACAGTCTGTCCCCGACATGTCACTCCTGGAGAAGGCTGGTAAGAATAAGAAAAGCAGAAAATTAAAATAGAAGCCAAGGTATCAGTACACATGCAAGGGGCGGGGGGATTGTTTGTTTTAGTTGTTGTTATTGTCGTCGTCGTTTGAGAAACAGACTCGCTCTGTCACCCAGGCCAGAGTCCGTGGTGTCAGACTAGCTCACAGCAACCTCACAGCAGACTCCTGGGCTCAAGTGATCTTCCTGCCTCAGCCTCCCCCATAGCTGGGACTACATACACCCACCACGATGATGATGACGCACAGTTAATTTTTCTATTTTTAGTAGAGACAGGGTCTCACTCTTGGTCAGGCTGGTCTTGAACACCTGAGCTCAAGTGATCCTCCTGCCTCAGCCTCACAGAGTGCTGGGATTACAGGCATTAGCCACCGCACCCAGCCTATAGTTATAGTTTTTAAAGACAAATGTAGAAAGATCCAGAAATACAGACATTCACATAACATGTGTGTTAGTACACACTAACTTCCCAGCTCTGTCCACGGAGAGGGTGTGGAAACGAGGAAGCCAGAGCAGGAATGTGTACGCCCAATACCTCAATCGGGGTTTCCTAACAGTTTTGCAACAAAAGGAATCAGGGCTGCTTGAAGAAGCAGCTGAATCTAGGCCAGAGGAGAGAGAAACAAAGGATGCGCCTAAAACAAACATCTCCTGGAATCATAGAGGAAGGAAGTAAAAAAAAAAAAAAAATGAATAAATAACCAACACGTGAGCTTGATGGAGACCAAACAAGGCTGCTCTCAAAGGAGCTCCTAATGGTCCAACTGAGAACAATTTCAGCAATGAAATAAATAGTGATAGAATTGGATTATAATCCATAGAATAAAACAAGTATCTGCGAGCCACACAGATGTTAATAATCAGTTAACTACACAGATGGAGAAGTGACAGCTTTTTCTTGCAGAAGAGTTCCAATTAATACACATAGAAGTTAGGAGGGAAACAGAAATTCACCATTAAGCAAACCGCAAAGAAGTAATAGTTGCAGAAAAAATACACTGATGCCTGCGAAATCAGTGAGGAAAAGTAGCAGCACAGGATCTGCGTAGTCTCAAAGTATCTCCCCAAGATTCTTGTTAAACCTAGGAGGGAAGATAGAAGAAGAAACACAAAGCAGAAGAGCAGAAACCTGGCAAGACCCCCTTGACCAGGGCGCCAGGGCCTGGGCCCCCACAGCACGTCACACTGACAGCCCGGGCTCCGTGACATCGTGCACTGGAGAGGCAGGCCATTACCATGCTCTGTGCAGCCTCAGTCCAAACAAATCGAGAAAGGTTCAGCAAAATATAATCAATATTTTTCAGCATTTTCAAGGTCATGAAAAACAAAGACTGAGAATCCTTTACAGACTTTAGTAGCCAAAGAAAGTAACAACTCAGTGCCATGTGGGCTGCTGAATGAGATCCTGGCTGAGTAAAGAGTATATGAAAACTCTCTGAATTCTTCCCCCAACTTTTCTGTACATCCACTGTTCAAAATAAACTTTTTAAAGGGAGACCTTTATGGGGCCAGGCACAGTGGCTCACAACTGTAACCCCAGCACTCTAGGAGGCTGAGGCAGGTGGATTGCTTGAGCTCAGGAGTTTGAGACCAGCCTGAGCAAGAGCGAAACCCCCATCTCTAAAAATAGCTAAGCGCTGTGGCAGGAGCCTGTAGTCCCAGCTACTCAGGAGGCTGAGACAAGAGAATTGCTTAAGTCCAAGAGTTTGAGGTTGCTGTGAGTTATGATGCCACAACATTCTACCCAGGGTGACAAACTGAGACTCTGTCTCAAAAAAGAAAAGACTTTTCAAGACAGCAGCCCACCTTTATTGACTCATTACATGACAAGCATTAATGCCTTACACAGATCTGCTCTCATGTCTGCAGTGGTAGGTCTGGTTTTCTGGACTGAACCCAGTTATCCCTTCCACAGACGAGGCAGAGAGGCTTGGCCTTGCCCAGCATCCACAGCTGGTAAGTGTGGGAACTCACAGAGCTCTTCCAAGCAGCTAAGAAGTCCCTTTCCCTCCTCAGCAGCTACCAGTGGGCAGTGGAAGTTAGCTTTGGCTGAATTTTAGTTGACATTAACACTACACCCACTCTTTCCTGAATTCCTCTCTTGTTGGGAAAATGGGTGATTGCAAAGAACAATCAGAACTGGCTCCTATTCTGGGTTTCACATTGATGATTTGCAAAGTCATCAGTGAGCCTCCTTTAATGTTGATGCTTTAGAAGTGAAAAACAAACACATTCAACAGCCTGTTTTGCCCAGGCTTGGCCAGCTCCCAAACCAGAAGGCCAGTATCCAGACAGGGTGATGTGCAGCCCCACTGTGCCTTCCCTTCCACAAGGCCTGTCATTCACCCCATGACGACCAGGGCCAGCTCCAAACCATCTTTGTGCTGGGCACCAGGTCCAGCTCTGCTCCAGCTCACAATGCCAGAAGCTGACAAAGGGCGCAAGTGACCTCTGGGGATTGGGGCTGGGGAGGTAAGGGGTGGGGCAGTGTCAAGGCAGAATGGGAGGTTCAGGGAGCAAAGATACAGAGAAGGTAAATAAGGAGATAAGTATTCCAAACAAAAGTGTTGGCTGTGGGAAGGCCCCCTGTAGGAAAGATCCCTGAGTAAGCAACTGAGAGGAGGCCCATGGGGCGGTCACAGGGTTAGCTGCCCCCTAAAGGCTGGTGTTTCCTCTACTGGCAGCCCCTCCCCCAGGCAGCCTTCATGGTTTTACCAACTGACTTTCTGCACCATGGCCACTGGCATTGGTCAAGGAGTTTGGATTTTTGTGAGTGTAACTGGAAGGTCATTATACAATGCAAAGACTCTGAAGTCTTATAACCACATAATTTACCTTTAAATTGCAGAAGCTCATGTATAAGTCAGAGCTATTAATAACATGTTCTTAGTTCACACAGCATCTTTTTTTTTTTTTTTTTAGTAAAACCACATAGTACATGATAATTTTACTCATTTGCATTTAGGACATTCCTCTGGAGAAATCCTGGCCCAAAGGTCTAAAGAATCAAAAAGGCTTGGGACCAAACTAATCTAGCCTCAGCCAGCTCAGGTGGGACTCTCCGAGACAAGCCAGGGACCCCTGCTGCCATTGCACAGTCCAGACAGCCGGACTCGGAAGGGGATCTGCACTGTTCAGTCTGACAGCCGGCCCCTGGCTCAATACCAGACCAAGCAGAGATGTGGGGAGTGAAAACACTTTGCTGTGTTGTAAGTGGAAGGGAAACTCTGCTTGATGGCTGGTGTAAGGACATGTAGGTGACCTCCGCTTCCCACAGAGACTCTCAGCCCACAGAAAGTGCTTATGGGGTGCGTCCCACGCTCCTGCCAACATAAGTCTACTAAGTCTGTAGTGGCAGGGGGTATTTCTATGATCTCTGGGTGGGTCTCCTGTGCTCCCTGCACACCTGTGTCCACCTGTGTCCACCTGAGAGCCAGGAGGTTGGCAATGGCTTCCTCTGTTTTGGCCCAAATTACCATCCTTTGTGATTTAAAAACATTTCCAGAGTAAGAGCCAGAATCTGGGGTTCCCGATGACACAGGAACCCTGTGCTGCTAAATTCACCAGCCACTAGAGACAGGGGGCCTGTGCAGGTTAGGGATCCACCCTCAGACTCCGGGGCACATGAGCGTCTGGGGAGATGCATCACACAGCTGTGATCTCTTCTAGCCCAGCCCCATCCAAAGGAACATTGGTCCCAAAGTCAAATTTGCTTCCCACAGGGAACATGCCAGAGTCATGGCCTAACAGTGAAGGTCCCACCCCGGGATCTGGGTTGGCCTTAGCAAATGAGCTCCTGGGCCTCAGTCTCCCCTCTGGAGAAGGAAGAGGCTCGGACAGAAGAGATGAGAGTCTCTTTCCTTCTTAAAATACAAAGCTAGGGTAAACCTTAGCACACAAGGGATACCGTCTCTATTAGACAGAAAATTCCAGTTTTCATAGAAGACAGTGGACATGCTTAAGTTATTACCAGCATCTTCACTCCCCCCGTGATAGACCAAGAACTGGTCTCGTCCCAGGTGGGCAGAGTGACATCAGGAACCGGAGGCCTCACTAAGCTGGCTCTGGGCAAGCGCGGTCGCGGAGTGCCAGCCCTAATCAGGGATTAGTGGGAATCAAGGTGGGGGAGGGCGCCGGCGAGTGCCAACGCCAGCCCTTACGCACCCACGCTGCCACTGCTGTCACAACAGCAAAGGCCCAGGAGGGAGCCCAGTTACCCAGATCCGGTCTGCCTGCAAAAACCTCCATCTGAATCCCAAACAAGTGACACTCCCAGGCACCAGGGCCATCCCGGCGGGAAAGTAGAGCAATGCCACACAACTGCCAATCCACCACATCCAGGTAAAAATGCCCAAGATGACTCTGAGCTGCCTTGAGCTTGAACCTGGTACATTACTGCCACTTCCAGGTAGGAACCCTAGAAAAACTGATGATGTCTGATGCTGCACTGTGTGGCCAACAGCAGACAAGGACAGAGAAAATGCAAACATGCCAGACCTCGCTGTCCACTCCTGGACCACAAAGCCCTCCCTGCACCCACACATACACAGGTGAAAGTGTTTGTTCAAAACTTTCAAACTATTTATTCAGTGTTCTCAGATTTGCTTGAGCCAAGACAAACCTCAGGGCAGGGATTTCCTCCTCTCTCAGTACTCCCAGCACATGGGAATCTAGGAGCGTTGTACCTGAGTAGGTGATATTTTCTGAACCCAATCAAGCAATAAGATAAGAGCCATCCCAGTCTTACAGGAGGTAGGGTCACAGCCCAAGCGTGAAACCCAGTCAGGAGTCCCAGTGTTAGAAGCAGAATGACCCACAGGTCATCCCGCCAACACCTGCCCATATCCTGTAAGAGAATACAGAGACAAGGCTTGCACCTGCAGTGGTGCAGACACCAGGTCAGTCAGGGGTCAGCGACAGTAGTTTCATGTGTCTGCTGTCCGTGAGCATCTGTATTTGTTCCAGGCCTGAGGACACGGGGCTTGAGGACTCCCACAAGCGATGGCCAGTCCCGAGATGCCCAGCTCTGGATAGCCAAAGCACAGATCCGAGGCACCAAGCCTTTGAATCCTTTTTCCATTTAAGTTATGTGGGGTTTTTTTGTTTTTGTTTTTGTTTTCAGAGTTAAGAATAAGATCTCTTGAATTGTTGGGTTTACACTAATTTATACTCAAAGCTTTTTTGTTTTTTATTTCTATAACCATGTTTTCCAAGGCCATGGCACAAAGACCAGGCACCGGGCCCATTGTGGAATATTTTGAAGGTTGATGAGTCCAGACATTAAATATTGGTGATTGCACTGTTTCCAAAGACACAGCCACTGAGCCGTACAGGTAGGTGCACGAGCAGCAGCCCAGGCTGGGAGGCTTGTCCCCAAACCCACAAGGTCCTAATTCCTCCCAGGAAGTGCCTGAAAATAGTGGACTCAGGAGCTTGTCATTGAACTAAGAAGTCTTAAAAGTAAAAATAAGTCACCAAGTAATCACCAATGAAAGAAACAGCCACAGGAGAGTGAGGCACTGGTGTGAAGTAACAAACCCTCCCACCAGAGGCAGCTGGGTCCACATCCCTACCGTGGACCCCATGGGCTGGTGACCTGGGCAGACTGCTTGGCCTCTCCAGGCCTCAGTTTCCTCCTCTGTAAAAGGAGCTGGTGCGTGCGCCCAAAGCCCCCAGTACAACATCTGGCAAATGTCTGGCCCTCAACAATAGTCATTATTTTTTTATACCAGGAAATGCAAGCCTTTGGAAAGAAAATTCTTGGCACAATTCAGCTCTATTAGAGATGGAAGCATATTTGGGTCACAGTTATTCATGTATCAGATGCAAGATCAGAAGTGCCCAATCAGATACAGAAATCCAGTCCGGACTCCAGGCAGGGCGGGCAGGCAGCAGCGGGCAGGAGCGAGCCCTTCCGACAAGCCCCAGGGCAGCCAGTCTGCCCGCCACCAGCCCCGGGCCGGCACACCTGATGTTTGGTGAATAAAGTCGAATCACTTGGTCCTGACTCCCCATCAAGGGTCCTCTCTTTCCCAGGTCTCTGCCCTAACTTTCAAGGATGCTGTGCCTCCGCGGAGAAGGCTCCCTCGGGTCGGTCAGGGGCTGCAGCGCCGACTCCAGGAGAGCTCTCGCCGGGCCGGGAGCCCCGCCGCCGGCCGACCCTGCCGCCCCCCACCGCGACTCGCTCTTGGGAAACTCACCCCTTTCCTCTCGGCCTCATGGTTCAGGGCGGCCACCCAGGCTGCCTGCCACTGGCTCCTCCAGCTGTCCAGCGTCAAGATCCAGGAGAGCAACGCGTCCGACTCGGGGCGCTGTCCCCCGTCTGGCTCCGCCGCCCGCCGCTGAGGCCGGGGGTGCGCCCCGGCCAGCGCCCACTGCGCCAAGTACAGGCCCACCGTGACCAGCGCCGCCAAGAAGAGCAACACCAAGACCAGCCACTGGACCTCCCCGAGCCACGCGCCCAGCCCGGCCATGCTGATGGCGCATACCCGTCCCGCCTCGCCCCAACTTCGCCAAGCAGCCCCCAGGCCTGGGCGCAGAGCTGCGGACGGCGAGCTCAGGACCTGCGCCGGCCGCCGGCCGCGCGGGGGGCGCGGAGGGGACACCGGATCTCGCCCAGAGCCGCGTTCCCCGAGGAGGTGGGCCAGCTAGCGGACCCCGAAGCCGGCGCTCCCGACTCAGACAGCTGGGAAGTTCCTGGGGCCGCGGCCCGAGCGCGCTTCCTACTCTGCGCGCCGCCCGGGGCGTCCAGCTCCCGGCCCAGCAGTGGCCGGGGCGGGGCCGGGGCAGGGAGGAGGGAGAGACGCGGCCGGAGGGCGGGAGCGGGGCCGGGTCCCCGGCTGGGACACCCAGGCCGTCCACCCCCCACCTGGCCCGCCCCTCCCGCCCCTTAAAGGCCCCGCAGCCCGCACTGTCGCCTCGCCCAGGGCGGCCCGGGAGGCTCCGGCCCCGCCACGTGCGCGCGCCGCCCGCCCCGCTCCGGAGAGTGTTTGGGGGCGGAGGGGCAGGCCAGGCGACTCGGCTTTGCGCGCCGGCTTGGCTTCCTCGGGTGCCGATGAGCAGGGCGTGGCGACGCGACCGCGCAGCGCGGGACTTTCCAATTAATCGGCCCACCCCAGCGCTGCCGTGGGGCCGCCTGGCTTCGCTTGTGTGGGCGCTTGTGCGCGAGTGGGCGTGGTGTGCGCGCGCGCGCATGTGTGTGAGCCATGCACAGGTGATGGGGGACTTGGAGAATTGCCATTTATCCACTGGCAAGACATTGTCTGGGTGTAAGTCCTTGGAAAGTCCCTGGAAGCCCAGAACTGGCGCCTGAAGTCAAGAGTGCTTGGGGCTTTGACTTCCAGCCCTGCTGCTCAGTCCAAGGAGGGTCTCAGCAAAACGCCCCGCCCTCCCGTCTTCTGTGAATGCGTTGTCTACTGGGGGCGGGGGTACGATGGGGTCCAGCACTTGTGTGTGGAGGACATGCCCCTGCACCCTCCCCTGCAGGCTGAACACTCATCATCAGGAAATGCCTCAGAAGCATTCCTAATAGGAGGCCTAAACCTTGAGAGGCTGGCTGGCTTGTGTTTTCTGCAGCTGTATTAAGGGGACTTGACCTTGAACCAGATTAGATAGACTTGAGTATTTAGCCTTCCCTTTCCGGCCAGGGGTCTGCTGATGGTGACGTCAGTGGGCATTCTAGCCCAGAATCAGTGGGCCCTGATTTTCTGAGAAAAAGGAGGAAGAAACTGGAAGGTAGTGGACAGAGGGCCTTTGTGGGGAGCCGAACGGGAAGCTGGCGAGTGGGCGGAACCGGACTGGGACTGCCTGGGGGAGCTGGGCGCCGAGTAAGAGTCAGGTCTGTAGCAGAAAGTGGAAATGAGGACAAGCTTCCTACAACTGGCCATCTATTAAACACTGGCTCTCCAATCAGCCTCTTAAACGTGGGGGAATTGCTCTTTTCTCTTATTATATCTGTGTTATTTTAAGTAGAAACAAAGGAAATCCCTTGTTTGCAGAAGAGTATGATTATTTTCTGACCTACAGCCAGATCTATGCAGTTGAGTAAGTAGGTGGAGTCCTGTTGGTCCCCTGGCCGAATACTTGGGGTGACTAGAAATCTAGGGCCCACGCCCCTGGTCCCAGTGTGGGCTCGCGGGTCGTGCCAGAGCGGTTCCGGTGTGGACTCACACGTCACATGTGCTCTGGCTGAGGCTCTGTGGGCAGTGACAAGACGGCCTGCCTTGTGGGACTGGTGGAACCTGTCTCATTCCTCCACCAGCCGGTCTCAGAGGCATGTGTGTTCACCCCCACTGGCTTATTTAGAGGCTTGTAATGATTATAAACTAACCACCGCCCCTAGTTTGGAATTTATCACACCTAAGTTTTCACAAAGAGAATGTCAGCATGGTGACTTTGGATTACTTCTATATAAGCAAACTGAGGGAAAGTAAGGAACAACATAGCCTTACAGGACAATGAAGTTGGCCAAAACACACAACAGGAACTGAAACATTTCATGAATCGATGAAAAAGTCTAGTCTCCCTGTGCTTCTGCTGTCTGCTGGCATCCAGGGCCTCCTAACTCTTCCTGGAGGATGTCTGCCCCACACCCCCATGGTAACTTCCTGCAGCTGGCACCTGTCTCTCTCCACTACATCTCCGTTCAACCCCAGAACACATACCGCAACTCAGGGAAGGCTTCTGTCCTCGCTCACGAAAATTTTCAAATAAGGTGGCTTCTCAGGCACACTCTGCATAGGTTGTGAGCTCACAACCCACCTCCCATCTGCTCCGCTCAAGCTCAACCCTCTTATCTATCACTCCCCCCCCCACACACACACAAGGTGCAGCCACCTGCTGGTGCTCCCAAGAGTGAGCTCTGTGACTAGCACTTTAGTCCTCAGCCTGTAGGCTCTTGGCAGCAATGGGACATCCGAAACTGTTTCTGAATTCCCCTTCAGACCGTAACTGGCTTTTTGGCCAGAGTAAATGTCCATTGTTCTAGTTTTCATTTAAAATGTTTCTCAAGGACCCTTCATGTGGAAACGAGTTGCCTGTTGGATGATCTCTGCTGAGTCACCCAGTCTCTGCATAGTCACCTTATCTGTCATCAAGGCTGGAAGTACCCTAACATCTTCCCCTGCCAAGCCTAGGAGGTTCTGCAATGAAGTTACATTTTCAGAAATTAATAGATGTGCCTAGTGTTGTGTATTTCATATGTATAAGCAAAGTTATATTTTGTTATGCTCAAGGGCTTTTAAAAAGTACAGTACTTATAAAAATTGGAGATGCCGTTATGCTTCTAATGTAATTATCTTGAATTTCTAGAGGAGGAGGTGTTATGTCTAACTCAGTGAAGCAGCTCACGGTGCTCAAGCAGAGCCCCTGTGGGGCTATGCTAGTCAGTTCACAGGCCTCTGTAGGACCACCAGGGAGTGCAAATGGGAAGCTTCCCCCTTGGCACTTGAGGGAAGACATTCGGAGAATTCCCTCTTTGCAAAACGCTTTTAAGACTTGGCTCAGGACCCTCAGCAGTGGGGGGAAGGGGGGAGTGAGACTTCATAGGCCAGCAAGTCTGCAGAGACATTTGACCCAATCTCCTTGGCTCCTGGGCAGTGTGGCTTAGTCATTTCCACAGGCCGAGGCTCAGCTGTGCGTTCACTCAGTTTCCGGTCCTGCTTTGGAGATGATGAAGGGAGCCAGCAACCCAGTGAAAGGTCACCCATGGCCAGAGCCTGGCCTCACGCCAGATGGGGCTCCCCACCATTCCAGGGTTTGAATTATTCTGCTGATCACGTGCATGATTTATTGAGGCGTTTGTTCATGGTGCCTTCCCTGGGAGGAAATCAGCAATCTACTATAACTCCGAAAGCGCCTCCCTCCAAGCATGCAGACCATGCCACAGGCCAGCTGTGCCTTGCAGGAGTGATTGCTGGAAACGGTGGTCATCAGGGGAGTCCCTTCTCCCAGGGATGTCATTTCTGTGCCCTGCACTGTCCCCCAGGTGCACCATCAGGTGTTGACACCTGCTTCCATCAGACACTTGTCTGGGGAATGAGGTGCCTGATGGAACAGATTCACTTCCTTTTCATGGCAACCCTTGATGGATGCCATCATCCCTTTCTAAGAATGAAGAAACTGAGTTCAGAGACGCTAAGTAACTTGTCCAAGGCCACACAGCAAGGAAGTGGCTGAGCCAGGGTTTGAGCCAGGGTTTCTAGGGGCATCTACCCCGAAGCCCATGTTCCTCCCATCTCCTTTTATAAAGGTTGAGACAAACAACCTCTACCCCCAAAAGAGGAAAATGTTAAAATAAGGAGCCCCATTTCTTTCTTTCTTTCTTTCTTTCTTTCTTTCTTTCTTTCTTTCTTTCTTTCTTTCTTTCTTTCTTTCTTTTTTGTAGAGACAGAGTCTCACTTTATCTCCCTCGGTAGAGTGCCGTGGCGTCACACAGCTCACAGCAACCTCCACCTCCTGGGCTTAGGCGATTCTCTTGCCTCAGCCTCCCGAGTAGCTGAGACTACAGGCGCCCGCCACAACGCCCGGCTAGTTTTTTGTTTTTGCAGTTCAGCCGGGGCCGGGCTTGAACCCGCCACCCTCGGTAAATGGGGCTGGCGCCCTACCCACTGAGCCATAGGCGCCGCCCAGGAGCCCCATTTCTAACATCCACGTGCCCTAGAGAACTGCCTCTGTGTTCCTGAGTCAGGAGACGGGAGATGCCGACGCTCAGACTCTGAAGGGACAGGGACTCACTGAAGGACATGTATGGAGCTTGTGTGTAGTCTCAAACCCTCTCTGGGGAGGACGTGAGCTGAGTCCCTCCCTAGCGCCTGCTGTGTAGACAGCTGGGCAGTCATCGGCGCCCTGCTGCAGTCAGAGTCTCTGTGCAAGCGCCCAGTGACGTCTGCTGTCCACCCTAAGAGTGAATAGTAGTTAGGCTGTGCCCTCAAGTCCTGCCCTGGTGATGAGGAACCTGACTCTCAGATGATGCAAGGAGGCAGCTGGGGGTGTCAGAGGCAGGACCAGCCGACTGCCAAGATCCTGATGTGGGCAGCCCTGACTGAGTATCCTGTGAGTCTGTGCCCACGCTGGGCGTAGGAAGGGATGTGACCCGGATGGTGGCCCTGTCTCAGCAGTGCCTCGGCTAAGCTTCCCTTAGGATTGCCTGAGAGCAAGGTGATTTGGCATTCTTGTTTGTACTCAAGGCTGGGGCCAACTTTATGAATGAAAATATTTAAACACAACTTTTAAATATATTCCCAAAGAGGGAATTGTCTAAACTATATGTTTTTCCCAACTCCAAGAAGTGCTGAGCTCCCACCTGTGCCCAGAGACCTGCAAGCTCTCCGTTCAAGTGTCAGCCTGGAGGCACTGACCTTGAGATGAGGTCTTCAGAGGGAGGGTCTTCTGAGGAATAGATAAAGGCACAGAAGCAAGTCAGACAGCCCTCTCCCCTCCCAGATGGCCAGACATTGGGGAGCGGGAAAGGGAACCTTGCTGGCTGGGGAGGACCTGGCCATTCCCAGCGCTGGCTGTGAAGTAACAAGGCTTGGCTTCTAGAGGGGCTCTGCTAGAGGCTGGAGGGTCCTTACTCAGCAGGGGACACAGGAAAGTGCATTCCTCCTAATTAGGGCTTTGCCTCCCTGCTAGCCTAAAGCTTTCCTTTTTGCTGCTGTTTTTAAAGCCTTATTGGGCACCTGAGTAGAATCAATGAACTATCTGGGGGGATGTTTAGTCTAAGAGTTAAAAGAAATTATTATTAAAGAGCTTTTCATTTGTTTTGTTTTTCTTTTTTTAATAAAAGTGCTAACTTAGGCATTACTTTTTTTGCTTTTCTTTTTTTTTAACAGCTTTGAAAAACAGCTCAGGTGCACCCATTTATCTACAGATGATTAAGTACTGATTACAAATTATTATCTTTTCCAGGGATTCCTCCAAATAGTACAATAGCACAAAGGGGACAATTCTGTTGTGCAGTTCAGAACAGGCCCTGTTCTGTTTGCCCAACCCTCCTGGAACTCTCCTCCCCAGGTTTAGAGAGGCTGGACAGCTCACCAGGGGTCACGCCTGGGGCGACCACAGAGCAAGACCAGGTGTTTTCTTTTTTTTGTAGAGACAGTCTCATTTTGTCACCTGCCCTTGGTAGAGTGTTGTGGCCTCACACAGCTCACAGCAACCTCCAACTCCTGGGCTTAGGCGATTCTCTTGCCTCAGCCTCCCGAGAAGCTGGGACTACAGGCACCCGCCACAATGCCTGGCTATTTTTCTGTTTTTGCAGTTCAGCCAAGGTCGGGTTTGAACCCGCCATTTTTGGTATATGGAGCCGGCACCCTACTCGATGAGCCACAGGCGCCGCCCAGGACCAGGTGTTTTCTGCGTTATCATCCATGCTACACCGCACAGCCCGGCCGGTCTATACCATACCCCTGTGGAGATGGGGAAGGGCGATTTCTTGTGGGCATCCACACAGATTTATTGCAATGTCTCATCTTCCCAAATCCGATGAGCTATTGTTCCCTGGCTCCTCAGCATGGGAAGGTGGGACTGTACCTGTGGGTACAGAGGTCACCATGCATCCCTACAGTTACCTGAAGCTCTGGTAGCTCCCTGTCTCAGGGCCCACGGGAGGGCGTCTCAGGGCCCACGGGAGGGCAAGCGCAATGGAACAAGAAGTGACCATGGAGGAGGCACGGAGGCCACCTGTAAGCCCAGCTTCTCCTTCCCCAGCCCACCCTCCTGTCCTGTTGGCTGGACTGTGCTTCAGTTAAGGGGGCTGTAGAGATAAAGCCAGGAACTCAGGGAGAAGCCCCAGATGGTAGAAAGAGCACTGATGGCCCCAAGGGGAGCGGGCCAGGCCCTAGTTGGGAGTCCAAGCCAGCAGGGTCAGGTTCTGACCAGTGGTTGCAGATTGCTGCCTTCTCACTGCATCCTCAGGAGGTGGAAAGACCTCCCCTCTGGGGTCTCTTTCACAAGGACAGGAATCCCAGGAATTCCCCAGGTCTCCATGCATGTGACCTGATCTCTTCCCAGAGGCCCCACCTCCTCTTGCCAGCACATCAGCAGAGTAAGAGTTTCAACATAGGAATTTTGAAAGGTGGGAACACTCGTGGCACCAGGCAGAAGTCCCCTGGAGGGCTGCATCCTCCATCAGTGCCCACAGACTCCTCAGCTAACCTGCAGAGAGCACAGATCCCAGGCAGTCAGCAGAAACCATGAAGGGCAAGGATGGGCCACCAGAACCTGAGCCCACACCGCTGAGCTCAGACCACACAGCAAGTAAAAATGACCAAACGCACGCCCTTACCTGTGTCCCCTGCTGGGTGAGGACCCTCCAGCCTCTAACATTAAGGGGAACTGAAAACATGAGTAACGAATAAGATTTTGCCACGTTTTGACTTTAGCCCTCAGGACAATGGTGTTAGGTGGATAAGACACACGTTATCACTGTTTTGCCGAGAAGAGCCTGAAGTCCAAAGAGTTCTGGGACTTACCAAGGACCCTGTGCTTCTCACCAACTCATCTGGGCTTCGGCCAGTGTGTCCAGAGCTCCGATTTCTCACAAACAGGCCCTTTATAGCTGAGATTACACCTTTCTAACAAAGTGACTAAGCCTCAGTCCTGAGGATATTTTTCAAAGAAATCAGTTCCATCATTTGGGAATCATTTAATATTCAACCCAAGCTGTGTTAAGGGTGGTGGGGGTTCTTTGCTCCGATGATAAAACCATGTCTACTCACTTTCATCAAAGCTGCTCTGTGGTGAAAAATAAAAAGTGCCTGGGCCAGGCTTCCATGGGGAGGCCCCAGATGTCTGAATTGTTGGTACACACCCACTTGTCCAAATGCTATAATCCATCATGCTTTAGGACAACATGACCCTTCTTTTTAAAATTATTTTGTCTTTTTCAAAAAAATTGGTCTAACAAGTTATATGAAATTGAAGGAACAGGTGAAGTAAAATTCTCCTGTTGGGGAAGGAGAGTGCGTTTAGAGCGAGAACGTGTCCTTTAGGGGATGAGCTGACAGGTGGTCAGTGTCCTCCTGTCTTGAGCCCACGTGCTGTCTGTCAGCCGTTCTGATCTGGGTCTCCAGGATGCTGCAGGCACATACTTGCCTCCGCTATCTCTAACGAAGGATGGAGGAAAGTGGCCCAGATGACCATCTCCTCACCAAAGCTCCTCCCCAGCAGAACAACAGAGAAGAGTATGGAGATGCCTCCTGCTGGTGGGTTTATGTTGGAAGTGCCTAGTGAGATGCAGAGACACAAGGAATGTTCTTTCATGCTGGGGACAAGGAGGCTGGGCACCACTGATGTCACAGATGAGAGTGAGGGAGGAGGGACATCCCAGGAAGCCCTGAGGAGGAGGTTGTCCTGGTAGGAGGTGATGGGAGCAGAGCCATGGGTCGTGGTATGTAATTAGCCATCCTGAGATGAGCAGCAGTGGGGGCAGAAAAGAGCGTGGGGCCAGACTTGGGAACAGCCACAGGAGGCTGAGTCCCACCAGCTGGAAATGAGCGGGAGACACCGAAGGCCATCGCAGGTGAGTTGTGTCCCTAGAATGGGACGTTGGATAGCAAGGATGACCCAGGCTATGACTCGGTGACTCTTGAAAACATCCTGTTGCTGACAGAGGCCAGGCACAGAAGGCCACACGTGGCCTGACCCCATTTACCGGAGATGTCCCAAACAGGCAGAAAGTGGTCAGTGGTGGGGGCTGGGCTGCAGGGGTGGCTGCTGACATGTGCAGGGTTTCTGACGGAGGCAGGAACTGGAGCAGGAACTGGACGTGGTTTGCACAACGCTTCCAGCAGCAAATGCACATTTACATATTTTACAGCAGTTATAATAGAAAAATCCATGTTATGTGTATTTTACCTGATTTATTTATTTTATTTTATTTTTTTGTAGAGAGTCTCACTTTATTGCCCTTGGTAGAGTGCCGTGGCGTCACACAGCTCACAGCAACCTCCAATTCCTGGGCTTAAGAGATTCTCTTGCCTCAGCCTCCCGAGTAGCTGGGACTACAGGCGCCCACCACAACGCCCGGCTATTTTTCTGTTTTGCAGTTTGACTGAGGCCGGGTTTGAACCCACCACCTTCGGTATATGGGGCCGGTGTCCTACTCGATGAACCACAGGCGCCACCCCTGTTTTACCTGATTTAATACAGAGATGACTGACAGCTTTTTGCTTTGTTTTGTTTTTGTTTTTTGAGACAGAGTCTCAAGCTGTTGTCCTGGCTAGAGTGCTGTGGCGTCATAGCTCACAGCAACCTCTAACTCTTGGGCTCAATTGATCCTCCGTTTGTTTGTTTGTTAGCTTTTTTCCTATTTTTAGTAGAGACGGGGTCTTGCTTTTTGCTCAGGCTGGTCTTGAACTCCTGAGCTCAAGCAATCCATTTGCCTCGGCCTCCCAGAGTGCTGGATTACAGGCATGAGCCACCCTGCCTGGCCTTGACTGACCACTTTAACAAACATTGTATGTGGCTGTTGCTAAGGGCTGGGCATGGCAGTTTGTTCACTTATTTGTTCCTTTGTTTGTTCGATGATTAGAAAAACATTTATTAAATACTTGCTGTGCACCAGGCCCGGGCTGGGTGCTGAGGTGAGGAAAATGGATGATTGTTTGGGGGCTTAAAGTCAGCAGAGGAACCGGAGAACAGAACAATCCCACAAGCAGCTGTGTACACCGGCCTTGGGGAAGGTCCAGGAGGATGGGCAGCTCGGGAAGGAGCAGATGACTGACCTTTGGGTCCTGTTTCTACAGCAGAAGGGAGTGCAGGAGAAGACAGTAGGGTGGGGCTGGGTGGACCCCGATTCTGTGTGGGGCGGTGAGCTGGGCCCCTCCACGCACTCCTGGACGGGGCGGTGGGTGGGAGGACTGTCCAGGCCACTGTGTAGGGGTCCCCCTGAGACAGCCTGGTGGGCATGTGTGGGCAGGACCCCTGGGTACCTGCTGCTAGGATGAGCTGTCCCTGCCCGGGAGAGGATCACCCTGAGGCATGAGAAGAGAAGACCCTAAGGGGCCAGGATCTTCTGGAGGCGGGACTCAGGGAAGGGGAAGGTGCCTCGGTGGGGAGGGGGCGGGGGGAGCAGGGCGAGGGGCTGAGCC
The DNA here is from genome assembly GCA_963574655.1 of Perodicticus potto. Lineage (NCBI taxonomy): Eukaryota > Metazoa > Chordata > Mammalia > Primates > Lorisidae > Perodicticus > Perodicticus potto. Next base: position 165,082 of record CAUYRH010007180.1, read on the forward strand.
TCCCGTCAGCACCCGTCCAACAGTGTGTTGTAAAGCAACGCCCAGGAAATGGAGTGGGCAGGCTCAAACCACGCATAGACCCTACAAACCAATGCCTCGGTGTGGATTCGGGGACCCTGAGGGGGAGCTGCCCTGACCCCACCTCCGGGGCTCCAGGCTCCAGAGGGCAGGGGTGCAGCACAAAGGCTGCAGTCGGCTCCGTGGCCTCCGCTGTAGAGTGGGGCCCACAAAGGGAGCTGGTGTGCGCCTAGGCCCGGGGCCTGGAACACTGTGGGGCTCAGTGAAGAGCAGGACCGATGGCCGCCAGGGAGAAGAGCAGGGAAGAATCAGTGTGGAGCTGATGGCACCCTTCATGCCCAGCAGGTGAATAAGCAGCAAGGACAGAACGGAGATGAGTGGAAGGGAGAACCTGCCGGCGACTCCGCTTTCTACACAGCTGAAGCGGGTGTAAAGAAGTCCCTCCTTCTTCTGCTCACGGGGCAGTGCAGGCTGACTTGAAATACTACTACTTTAAACGCTCAGACAACAGAAAGACCCACCCCTCTAACTGCTCCACCCAGCTTGACTCCAGGTCCTCTCACAGGACCACTGGAAGTCATCCCTCCAATCCGCTTCCCACAGCCCCATCCCGTTCCTCCCTGTCTGGCTGACCACAAACCAAGCCTCGTCAGCCCTTCCCGGCTCCATCTGCGTGACTCCCTCTGCACCGCTGCTGGACTCCAGGGTAGGTGTTTGGAACAGACCTGGCCTGAGCTCCCTGGGCACTTCCAAGTGGTGTGATCTTGGACAAGGTCCACAGCCTTCCTGAAGCTCAGCTTCCCCATGCGTGAAAGTGGGGTGAGGATGTCCAGCTCCCTGTGGTGGCAGGACAGAAGACCACAGCAGCACAGAAGAAGCTCCTGTACAGCGCCCAGCACAGGTTAGAGGGGAGTGAGGCTCCCAGGACCTGCCTCACTCGGGTGTGGTCCCTGGCTCCCGCGTGCCCTCAGGAGCAAGTTCCTGATGTTCCCTCCATGTGAACACCCAGTTGGCCTCCACTGCCCATTTCGTTTCCCTGCCCCTGCCCTCTGGGTGCCGCAGACCCTGGCCGGTGCTCCCTGCCACATTTTCTCCCATCTGGCTACATCCCGCTCAAGGCACCACCCACACAGCTATCCGTGCACCCACGTGCCAGGGCTCTCCTTTGGAGCTATCCAGAGGTCCCTCCCCTATGGTCCAGAATTGTCATGAGAACCTTTACTGATCTGTAGCCTTTTGTGTGTGTGTCTGCCGCCCCAGCTGGAGTCCAAGTTCCTCTGGGACTGGGACTAGGCCTCATAGTCCATTGAGTTCCCTCTTCAAAAATCTGCAGGTTTTTAGGAAACACCTTGTGACTCGATCTTCCAAGTTAAGTTGGGCCTAGGGCAGCCATTTGCAAGACAAAATTATCAACACAGGTGTGCACAGGTCCCTCCAGGCTGGGCTGGGTCTTCTCCTGCTCCTCTGGCCAAGGAGGTCTTTCTGTGGTGCCAACATGGTTCCTCTACTCCTCAACTTTGAGGCTGCCGGTTACCACAGCCTGTAAATACCAGCCTCCCCCTTCCTGATCACTCTCTGGTCCCTACCCTGTGGGACCTCTCGAGCTACACCCAGCCTCCCGCAGGCCCCTCAACCCCCAGCTGCCAATGATGGGCACCGCCTTGCAGTTTGCTGCTGGCAGAGCCTCAGGGCCTCCTGTCTCCACCTGAGAACATCTCTCCTCTCTCCAAGAATCAAACCCAAATCACCCCTTAGTAGAAGTATCACATGTGCATTAAGACCTCAGACTCCAGCTCTAACCATGTTCAGATTCTGGTTACTGTGACTTTAGGCAGATCGTTTTGCTTTTCTGTGCCTCAGTTTCCTCATCTGTAAAATGGGGCTAATGATAGGGCCAACACAGTCTCCAAGGGGCTGACTGGCTACGCAGCAGAGTAAAAGTACAGGGCCTGGCATGTGTCCACTTCTAAAGGTGCTGGCTATGGCCGTCAGCTCTCTCCAGCCCTCCAGCACCTGTCCCCGGTGTGAGACACCTGGACACACTGTTATTGGGTCTGTCTCCTTCCCTCACTAGACCAGAAATCCTCGTCTTATTCACCTTCATATCCCAGCATGGAGGATGGCCTGGAAAAATGAGTGGAATGAGAGGGTGAACAAGGGAATGAGTGGGTGAATGAATGAATGAGAGTGAATGAAGGAATGAATGGGTGAATGAACAAATGAGTGGGTGATGAAGGAATGAGTATGTAAACAAATGAATGAGCAGGTGAACGAATGAGTGGGTGAATGAATGAAGGAGAGTGAATGAAGGAATGAATGGGTGAATGAACAAATGAATGGGTGAATGAAGGAATGAGTGGGTGAATGGGTGAATGAAGGAATGAGTATGTAAACAAATGAATGAGCGGGTGAACGAATGAATGGGAGAATGAAGGAATGAGTATGTAAACAAATGAATGAGCAGGTGAACAAATGAGTGGGTGAATGAATGAATGAGAGTGAATGAAGGAATAAGTGGGTGAATGAACAAATGAGTGGGTGAATGGGTGAATGAAGGAATGAGTATGTAAGCAAATGAATGAGCGGGTGAACGAATGAATGGGAGAATGAACGCAAGCAACAAAAGCCAACCAGCAAAGGTTCAAGTGAAGCTTTGGTTGGAGGCCCAGAATGTGATGTCACCCGTCGGTGCAGAATGTAGACTTCCTCCTGGCCTTTCTTGGGAGGGGGCCCCTGGGCAGGGAACTGCAGGGTGCGGGGACAGGACAGGAGCCTCCCTCACTCTCAGCTGATGCATGGGCAGCAGCCCTAGTGAAGGGCAGATCTAAGAGTGTGCAGCTGTCAGGAATGTTCAAGCAGAACCAAAGCTAAGATGATGAGTTTATACGGCACAAAGGCCACAGCCACCTGCATTCGCCGTCCTGGTCTGGGCGATGCAACGCACGCAGCACGTCATCTCTCTGGCTTCTGGTCGTCAGCACGGCAAGGGCCTCAGGACCGGCATCCTCACGAGCCTTCCTCGTGGCTTCCTTTTTAGATCAGGGACTCAGAGGCAAGTCAGCCTTGGTGAGATGTTTGCAGCCCCAAATTCCTTGATCCCCTGAGTTAAGACGTTAAAATGTGTTCCCTGACTCAAAACACTTCTATTTAAAATGAGTACAGTGTTGGCTTCAAAATTGTGGGTCATTTTGCTCACACATCAGAAGGCAGATCCCTATTCATCAGAGAAAGTCCCAGGCTAGTAATCTGGGTGTGACGTCAACAACACACGTGAAAGGCAAAGGTGACATGTTACATTTATTTATTTATTTATTTATTTTTATTTATTTATTTATTTATTTTTTGAGACAGAGCCTCAAGCTGTCACCCTGGATAGAGTGCCGTGGCATCACAGCTCACAGCAACCTCCAATTCCTGGGCTCAAGCGAGTCTCTTGCCTCCCCCTCCCAAGTAGCTGGGACTACAGGCGCCTGCCACAATGCCCGGCCATTTTTTGATTGCAGCCGTCATTGTTGTTTGGCGGGCCCGGGCTGGATTTGAACCCGCCAGCTCAGGTGTACGTGGCTGGTGCCTTAGCCCGTTGAGCCACAGGCGCTGAGCCTGTTACATTTATTTAAATCTGGAGGGATGGAGAGCAACCACAATGAGGCACCACTCGTGGACACGCTTCGCCCCTGACACAGAGGCACGGCAGTGGGACTCCCCTCCTTCCCTGCTCCCAGGTCTCTTCCTGGAGCTCAGGGCTGTGGGTCTCCCTCTCTGCTCACACAGTTCCTGCCTGTTGCCACTGCACGGAGAAGGCAGCAGTAATGGCTTTGGAGCCGATAATCCCTTAGCACAGGGGTTCTCAACTTCCCTAATGCTGCAATGTATTTTCATTGTTAAAAAGGGGTCGTGAGCCACAAGTTGAGAACTGCTGGGGTTCTCATGACTGCCACTACCTGTGTGTTCGCTTGCTCAGGCTGCTCGCTGCACAAGGACACCTCGCTGAGGGATGAGCAGGGCTTCCATGCATCCCGGCGTCTATGATCCGGGGCTTGAGAAGAGGGCTGGACTGGTGTGTGAAGGACAAGACCCTGGTGGTGCAGAGAAGCTGAGGCTTCATGGCTGACCCCGGAACACCACGTTCTTATGCCAAGAGGGAGAGGGGATGTGAAGACAGACAAGCCTGTGTAGACATCACACCAGAGCCAGAGGACTCTCTGTTCTCATAAAACTCCCCTCTCCCAGGAAGACTCAGGGAGAAAGTGTGGGAGCCCAAGAGCTCCGTCTCTCCTGTCAGCTGGCACCCAGGTAGGGAGGGGCTTGCTGGCATTTTCCCAGGAGCAGATGCAACCCAGGATGTGGGTATAGCCTCGCTGATGAATCCTACCAGGAATGTGATGGGGCTGTGAGGTAGGCTCACTCAAGACAGCCAATGTCAGAAGGACGACGTACAGAGAGACTCGGGCACTCACAGACCTTCAAGCAGGCTTTGCTCTGGGATTGGCAAGCTCTGTTCTTGTGCCATGTCGGATTATGAGGGGAAAAAACTCTGTATCTTGCTTCAACTCTGTATCAGAAGAGGTTTTCACAATTAATACTAATGACAAAGCTTCAGCTTTAATAAGGTCCAATGTTAAGATGATTTGTTTTGGCTCAGCGCCTGTGGCTCAACGGGCTAAGGTGCCAGCCACGTACACCTGAGCTGGTGAGTTTGAATCCAGCCCTGGCCCACCAAACAACAATGACGGCTGCAACCAAAACATGGCCGGGCGTTGTGGCGGGCGCCTGTAGTCCCAGCTACTTGGGAGGCGGAGGCAGGAGACTCGCTTGAGCCCAGGAATTGGAGGTTGCTGTGAGCTGTGATGCCATGGCACTCTATCCAGGGTGACAGCTTGAGGCTCTGTCTAAAAAAAAAAAAAAAA